>CAUYSK010079862.1:0-13328 GCA_963575035.1 Avahi laniger | reverse complement strand
AGTGACCTTGCATATAACAGGAACCTTGATACATTTCATTTATTCCATTTGTCTGCAACAGGTACGCGTTCGTTCCTTGAGCATGCAGTATGTGCCAGGCACTTTGCTAGGAGTTAAGGATAATCGGTAAACACAACCATTTCCTGCCTTTGTGGAGTAAACAGTCTAGTGTGGAGACACTCTAGAGCCAGGTAAACAATTTCATATGCAACTACACTTGGTATAAACGTTCTAAAGGGAAAGCACACGGTGCCAAATGATGGAATAATATGGGGAACCTACTTTAGACTGCGAGCGAGGCAAGGCATGCCTGGGCTGGACTTTCAAGCTAAGATCTGAGGGCTGCGAAGGAACCAGCCACGGGAGAGTTGGAGAAGCTTGAGCCAGGCAGCGGAAACAGTCGTACAAAGACTATGAACTGGAAACTCCAGAATATCAGCTTCTATCCGTTTCCTTTTTCCCACCCCCTAAGGTGTCTCTTCATCCTGGCTCTGTTATTTCCACTAGTGCAGTGCGAGAAGCTCTGAGCACCGTGCCCCGCGTAACTAACGCTTACCACGCGCTGGGACAGGTGTGTTACCAGCATTAACTCATTGACTCCTCCTAACCACCCCACGTGGAGGGTCTATTCATGCCTCCATTTTACAGATGAGAAAACTACACGAGTCACTATGCAATCATGGTCACTATTATCATTAACGTTGGTAATGTATTCAACACTAGCATATCGAGCATTTCCAGGTTTCTGGCAGACTTCGTCTTGTTTGTTTCTGACCTTTTTATTGCTCATTGAGAGCCTCCTTACTAGACTTCTTGTAATTTGCAAATTTTAAAAGCTTGTGGGTTTTTTTAATCCATTTTTCATGTTATTGGTGAAAAATCTTTAACGTTGCTGGTCAGATTTTATAGAAAAAACATTTGCTGTGTCCTCCCTAGTCAGTGTCCTTGAATTCCATTCAATTCAGCAAATGTTTATTGAGAACCTACTAATTGCCCAGCATGACCCTGGAGATGCCAGCTCCAGAAGTTCAAAATCAAGGGAAAAAAGCCCACAATTTGCTGTAATAGAATAGGATGTATGCCCTGATTGTCTTATAATTGAAATACACGCGCAGATGATTGAAAAAAATATGATCTACAGTCAAGCAGACAACTATCGAGAAGGTATTTCTCAAACTTAATTTACTTTTTTTGTTTTTTAAATAATAAATGTATAACTGGTCAAAAGCCTTTTTAATATGACGATGTAATAACTCCATATGTTGGAATTTGTTGACTCCATAAATCTGATTGGTCTGAGAATTGTTGTGTTCTAAAATCACTTGGGTTTTCCCTAATTACCTACTGTTTATTTTTTTTTTTTATTTATTTATTTAGTTTCAGAGTATTACGGGGGTACCAACGCTTTGGTTACATAAATTGCCTTTGCACCGCTGGACAAGCATGCCCATCCCCCAGACAGCATGCACCACACCCATAAATACCCATCGTCAAATAAATTTTTACCTTTTTTTCTTTTAATTTACAGGTATGGGAAGCTAATCCTTGAAGATCCATCTAATAAGCAAAACAGTAATTGTTGAAGGAGAATTGGTGGTGCCTGGTGTGTTTATTTCTCAGTTGAAAAGGAACATGATTTTTCCAACAATAAAACAGTGATCTGTCCTTCCCAACGGTGTTAGGACGCTTCCTTCTGACTCCTCCTCCCCATCTTGTTTAGGTAAGTACTAAAATAAACAGGAAAGGGGAAGCCCTAAGAAACTGACCCAGTAAATTATGATTACAGGTTTGTATTTATGGGAGGGGGGGCTAAAAAATTATAGGAATTCCTTATTTGTATTTTAATAGGCACAAACTTCCCCTTCTAGAGAAGCCTGGCCCCGCATCCGTTTTCAAAAAGCGATTTCATGCAATGAGTAAGCAGCTTCTCTAGGTGGAGAGTTTGAATTTCCCCTTCCTGAATCATTTCCTGTATCTGAAATGCCCACATCTTACTAGGCAAGAGCACCACAGTAGAATGTAAAGGGTCTAGCAACTACTAAATCAGGAGAAAACACAATAAAACCAGTGTCAGACAACCACATTCCAAGGAGAGTTAATGGGAATGAATCCAATAAAGGTCTTTTCCTACCAGTAGCCTAATAGGACATTTTCTGTCTTCCTGTTGTTGAACCTATCTAAGAACATATTTTTTTTAAGGTGAGGAATATAAATTGTGATATAATTGCTTGAATAGGTGAGAAATGACCTCCTAGAGCTGTGCCCATCAACGTCAGGAAAACACATGCTGACTCTAGTTCTCAGCCTGGTTACCATGTGGTAGAGGGACCTCAGAACAGCAGTTTTTAACCTGGGTCTGTGAACTTGGACGGCAAAATAAAATTACATCTTTATTTTCTCTAACCGCTCACTGAAATTTAACATTTCCTACAATGACAAATGTAGCACCTATGACTTTGTCATGGAGAGAAATCACAGATCTTGTCAAATCACGTGACAGTTGTTGCAGCTATCTGGATTTATACTTATTACCACTTTAGATTATGATTAAATATTAGAGATGCTGCTCATTTTTATCATTTACACTGTTGTTAAAGAAGCACATATGTAAGGCACTGCGCCGTATTTTTAAAAATTCTTTTGTAGCTGTATTTCAACATAGTTGACTTCTTTCGTAACCCTGTGTATTTTATTTTATGCATTTTAAAACGTTCTGAGGAAAGTCCATAGATTTCACGAGACTGTCAAAGGGATCCACTGCCTCCCCACCCCCCAGTGCGAAGTACCCCTTCGGCCTCAGGAGACTCTCAGTATTACCCCATTCCTTCAGGAGACTTTCAGTATTTTCCCACTGCAAAAACACAGTTTCCATGCAGCAAAGGGCCTAGAAAATTATCCATTTAGTACATTTCACTGTGCCTTTCACGTGGTTTTAGGTACCTCTTTTCCAATAACACACCCTAACAAAAACCTCAAATGTAGTACAATTGTGAAATATGGAATCATTTGATCTTCAAATCACTGGTTAAAACTGCATCAGCTTTCAGCTATTCAAGAGCTGACTATCTAAGCTGTGAATTGTCAAGGTCCCCTTTTTGGCTGTTTACCATGTGGTTCTTTTACTATTGGGTCACAGGTGCGCTGACAGATAGGCAGGGCTCCCAGAGGAAATGACATTCAAATCTGACAATTTTCCTACATCACTAAGAAATTGTGGATGAGTGGAGGTTGAAAGTGTTGATTAAATTAGGGTTTGGAGTTACCTGTGGATTTTAATTACCATTCTACCCCTGTCCCGGTGTCCTCTGTCTTCTCACTGCTACCACACTTCTGTAGCTCTAATGAGACACTTGTCAAATGCTATTTTGGATTGCTAGTTATCTTTGCCCTGCATAGGGTCCCACTGAACCTGTGTTATCCTCCTCTGTGTTGCCTCTGGTGCTCAGCAGACAGTAAGATCCTCCATAAGTAGGTGTGGTTGAACTGAATAGCTATCTACCGTGCATATGTAGTGGGCCTTCATGCTTGACCATGCCAGTGTTAATATGATTATTTTCTATCCTGGATTTTGTTCTGTCTATTCGTATTTTGTTATGCAACGTCTATTCCACAAATACTGAACACTGACTATGGGCCAGACATCATGCTAGACATTAGAGACAAAGATGACTATAATATGAAATTCCTTCAAGGAGTTCTGGAGCCATGGAGACACCAGGCAAATAAATATTGCAATGAAGAGCGACAAGAACAAACGTGGGAGTATGAACTAGGTATGCCGGTGACATCAAGGAAGGATGGGTCAATTCTGAAGCATGAGAGTCAGAGAAGACGGTACGGTGGGAACCCAAAGCATAAGTAGGACTTGGCCAATGGGAAGACGGAGGTGGAGACTTTGAGAGATTAGAGAACAGCAAGCATTTCAGTATTGGTGCTGTGCACAGCGTTCTTTACCTGCCCAGCATGCATTCCCCGCCCCGCCCCCTTCTTCCCTGCTAAAAGAATCCTCCTTTTGTATCTGGGATGATGCCAAGGAAGGTAAGCTCCTCCCCCAGACTCTCATAAGCCAATCACGGTCGTTCCTTTCCTCTTCTACAGTGATTGCAGTGATTGGTGTAGGGTGGGCGGGTGACCACGCTCTTGTCAATAGGTGTAAGGGAAAGTCTGCCCTGGGACGTCTGTTTGGACCTAAGAAGACAGAGTCTAGCAAGGAGAGAGCTAGTCTTCCACTTCTTGTCTTGAAAACGAGTATGATGTGTGCAGCTGTGGCAGCTATCTCGCAACAGCAGAAAGATAATAAGAGCCTGGGGGACTCTTTGATAGTAACGCTGAATAGCAACCGATACTGTGACTGGGCTCCTTCTCATGAGAGAAAAGGTTAACCCCTGCTTGTCTATGCTGTAAGTAGGCAGATTATTTTTCCTTATAGCTAAGCACTTCGTAACTGATTTGTATAGCTTCTGTGAACTAGTTTTCACAGGTCTCGCCAGTGGGTACCAATGAGGCCATGACTAACACCCCTGAGTTCTACTGGCTGGTTATCCCCAAACTGCATAACTCTAGGACTCAACCCCTTCTTCGTCCAATCTCTCCAGTCATTCTGGGGAGTCCCCAGGGGAACATCTCTGAGAATGTGGCTTCTTCCTCTTTTCCGTCTGTCCCCACTTTGATGCTGACACAGTGTTACATGCAAAGACAGGAAGAAAGCACTTCTCTCTGACTCTGTCTTTCACTCTGTCACTAGACTCCAAGGTGATGCAAATGCCCTGAATGTCATAAGCTTTTGGTCAAAGTACTTCTAGCTCCTGACTATCCCCCCACCCTGCTCTCATCAGAGAATGTCTGTAGAATGGGGAACATACTGTTTTCATCTTTTATTTGTGTCTTTTCATAGAGGTATGAGCCTAGTATCAACCTCCTCCTTTAGACAGAACAAAGCAGCAACAAAAGCCCCCAGGCTTATCAAGCTGTGCCTGTAGATGCCCCACAGTTCAAGTTTGTTGGCCCCACACAGCTGTTCTCCAACTAGCTCAGCCCAGAGCTCAGTTACACTTGCACATGAAGGAATGAACATAATATTGCAATATGGTCAGGCAGGGACCTTATATATCAAGCTAAGGATCATAAGCTGTATCCTCTAAGCCAGAGCTTCCCGACAAGTATGCCATACGGTGTGTTGAGATACTACCCTGCCCTCTCAGCCCTTGGGACTAGTAGGCAGAGCCTGACAGACAGAGCCCCTAGGGCCTCGGCTGGGTGTTGGAGGATGTTGCCAAGGAGAGTGAGGCATGACTGGGCCGTAACAGTAAAAGATTGGGAAACAATAGGGAGCTACTGAAGGATTTTTAACATGAAGTAATCTTATCAGCTGCCCATTTTGGAAGATAATGAAAGGGTAATGAACCTGGGACCAGGAATACCAGCCTCACCTCAAACAGCCTAGTTATGAAATGATGAGGGGCCAAAGAAAGGAGCAGAAATGAGGGAACAGAGGGCATCTGGGATATAAGAAATCTTTGATGAGAAATCAAGCCCATGATATAAATCGATGGGCTTGCTGGTTGATTAAATCTAGAAGGTTAGGGAAGTAGTCAGGATGACTTCCACCTTCTGGTTTAAGAACCTAGGTGGACAGTGATGTCATCCAATGAGACTGAGAACATGTAGGGAAAAGGTGTGGAAGAAAATTAACTTGAGGTGAATGTCCAAGGGATGTGACCAGTAGACATGTAGACATATAGATCTAAAGTTCAGGAGATCACTCTGGTGTAGAGATTTTAGAGTCATCAGCAGGTAAGTAATGGCGGAAGCCCATGGTCATTGGTGATACTAACCATGGAGAATATTCCAGTGATAAGGGGGCCAAAAGCAGAACAAGTGATTGAAGTCAAAAGACCAGGACTGAGGACCTGTTCAGGTAGGCCTCAGCCAGTCGGTCTCTCTCTCTCTCTCTCTCTATCTCTATCTCTCTGTCTCCCTATCTCACCTCTGCTTCTCTTTGAGCACCAGCCTTATTGTCTCCTACTTCAGTGAGGACTTTTCTACTAGGCAGAGGACAAAGTCACCGGCAGCCCCACATTAGCCATTTCCATAATAGATTTTTTCTCCCACTACCCATATACCAATCCTTGGAAAGAACTCTGATTGGCTTTGCTGGGATCACATGACCTAGCCTTGGCCCAAACATATGGAACACTTGAATTGGCCAGACCTGGGTCATGTGCCCACATCTGGATGGGACGAGAGGTGCAGGCTTTATTACCAGAAGAACAGGGTTGGTAAAGCTGTCTGGGCAGACATGGTAACCATAGTTACCATGGTCCCCTACACATCAGCATTTACAAAGACAGAAGGAGGAAGGAGATCCAGTAAAGAAGACAGAAAGTTGACATGTCAGACTAGATTAACAGCTTTTCAGATGCCAGGAACTGTATCTTATTCTTACCTGTTCCCTCCGTCCCCCACTGTCTCGTACCTAGCGCTGTGCCTATAATCAACCAGCGTGTATGGAATGAATGCATAGACACTACATGTGATAGGTAGTAGGGATTTGTCAAAAGACACGACAAAGACTAACTCAGAAATCTAATTTGGACAATATGCAAAAGCCCATTTTTTAAGTAGCTGGCCACCACTGACATAGATATTAATAGATTCTCTGAAAAGAGCCAATTTTTTTCATGATTTGGATGAAGGCACCGTGTCAGTTTGGACCGAATAGTTACAGATGAGCATCTGACTTGGGGAGCGTCTTAGGGAAATTAGGTGGTGTTGTTTTAAAGAGTTCGTTTTATTGCTTTGTTCTAGGGCTGACTGCAATTTCATGCTGCATTTGCAAGCCTGCAGGCAGACACCTTAATTACTATGGATGCCAGATAGAAAGAGGAGTGCTAATCAAACCTTTATTAATCGGTGACATACTTCCAACTTTCAGGAACAGATGCTAGGGAGGAATGAAAGCTTGTAAACGACAGTACCCACCAACTCCCCTCAGGTAGTGAATGTCTTTTTTCCGTATTAAGTACCCTTTACATCCACTAGGGGGAACCCTCGTGTGCGTCAAAGCTTGGCTTTTTCTGTGCGTTAATAGAATGATATACCCATGAAAACTTGCTTGTCTGTTTAGAGGTGTGTCCTCCTCTCTTTAAGGGCTCAAATCTGACATGTTGTCATATTTTTCAAACAAATGAGAGAATATCATTCAAGGTATGATAAAGAAAATAAATTGCTTAAATTCCCATTGGATTTAGAAGAAATCCATCTTAGAGAAAGTTTTTGTTGTAAACAGAAGTTTCTAACAGGGAAAGGAGAGTAATGGTTTGTCAGAATCTTTGCTTATTAAAAAATAGAAAATGTTGAATCTGTGCCTTTTCAATTTTAAAGAGCTTAGTTTTAAATACCTGTTAGACACTAGTGTGATCTTTATGCTCAGTGGCATTCTTAAAGTATTATTGGCACTCAGTTGATAATTATTATAATTATTATACACTTGCCTAAAGTAATTACAGTATAAGACTCTTCCATTTTCAACACAAAGGCATTTTCAAACAAAGTTTGAAAGGTGCTGTAAATTAACAAATAATCTGAAAGCAGTGCTCAGACTAGCATTCAGTGGTAGTTCCTCTGTTTTGTCAATATTGTTGCAGTAAGGTGTTGCTTTTCTTTTTACATTCTCTGTCTCTGCAGAGATAATAAATTCATGACTTGGTAAATATGTATTGTGCGCATGCCACGTTAAGTCATTGTATTTGGAGCTGTGGGTACCTCAAAGAATGACCCATTCCCCTAAGGAGTCTCCAGTCTTTACAATACAATTCAACCAACATTTATCGTCTCTCTGCAAGGCCCAGTGATCTGCACAAGGATGGAACCATTGGCCTTGCTCATTGCCATACTCCCAGCCCTCAACACACGCCTAGCACATGGCAGGTTCTCAGGAAGTACTTGTTAAAGACATGAGCAAGTAAATGAACAGTAAATTTGAAGTTTAAAGGGAATTATGGAGATAAACTGAATAAGACACCATTTCTGATCTCAAAGAAATTACATTAAGTGGAAGAGCTAAACACATAACCAGTGCATAATGTACAGTGTGACTCACAAGATTTAAATGCTGTCGTAGATTTACAAATAAAGTTCTACTCACGTTCAGAGGAGGGAATTCATAACCAAGTGGAGAAATGGTTCAGTTAAACAGATACAACAGGTGAGTTTGAGTACACTGCTAGAATGGAGCCTGGCATGGGAGAGACACACTCATTACCATTTTGGGATAAATGAATGAACACTTGCTATGCACAAGGCCCTAGTTCCTGGGGGGACTATAGATGAGCTAGTACTTGGTTTCTATTTTTGTTTATTTATTTCTTTAAAGGAGCTTAAAGCTTAGTGGAGAGGTTCTACTACAACTTCCATAAAGATTCCCAGGAGAAAATGGCTTTTAAACTGGACCTTGATGGATAAATAAGAGTTTGAAAAGTGGAGAAGGGGGGAAGAGTGTTTTAAATGAAAAATGCAGCAAATGCAAGGGCATGGAGACATGAAAGGTCCTGGCTTATTTAAAGAAGCGTGGAAATCCCATGGCTAACAATGGGAGGCAGTGCCAGGTATATCCCTAGCTCTTAGCATAAGGCCCTATGTAAGGAAGTCCCTTAATAGATACTTATTATTTTTAACAATAATGATGGCAAGAGCCAAAAGATGAACATACGTCTTAAGTGCTGGACAAGTCTGAAACCTGGGCTGGGGTCTGCTCATTGGGATCAACTTATGGTCAACATCTTTGGTCTTTGTGTGCTGAGGCCATAGGACCCTCCAGACCAGCTGGAGGGTCCTTTACCACCAACCTGGTACCACGGGCTGTTTTGTTTCTTCTATACAGTCTATTTCATGGCAATGAGAGAAGTGTTGTGCTCAGGGCCACTGCCTTCAGTTTCAGTCCTGTTTTCTTGAGGCCTCTCTTCTCCTGCCTTCATGCTAACTGTACCCTTCCTACAGGCATCTGAGTTGTCACCTCTGTGGATCTCTCCTGAACTGGGTAGATATGGTTTCATCAGCTAGGTTTTGTGGTTTTGGTTTGGTCACTCTCATTTGCATAACACCGGCAATGTTTTTTGAATACCCTTCCATTTTTAATCTAACGATCTAATGATCCTAACATTGTTAATAACACAGAGCCTGTTTGCAGAGGCTGACAGTCTAGTTGAAAAGATAGGACTTGTACCTAAAAAGATAAATACTACTACTGCCATTAGCATTCTTTACTTTGCACTATAGCTATGGGCCCCTAATCTAATTTCACACACACATGCGCAAACATCCTCATAGTTCCCAGTATCCTTGCATACACATCTGATGGGCAGCAGTGTTTGGTAATTAAGCTTTGGTAATGCTTGGCCTCTCATATGCCTGTTCTCAAAATCTGACTTTTTTCTATGTTAAATTTCTTAAAGCAGTATACCCCAAATTTTAATACTTCTAAAAATAAAGATTCTTCCCTTGCATAAAAGAAGTATTCCCAAACACAGGGGCATCTTCACCATCTGCCTTCCTGCTTCATGCTTTCTATTTGCTTGCAATATTTATACCACCTTGTTTTCTTTATCGCTTTCTCGCCTCTTTATAAGTATTTGCCCCTAAATCTGCTGCTCTCCCTGCATTTATTGCACTTCTCCAAAACCCTTCCATTCCCTCTCCCTGGTGTTAGTTTTCTGTCATATTCCTTATGCCATTTAGAAATCTCAGATCCATGTAGGTGCCTGGTTTCTTCTTGATATCCTAAGACAACTTGACTCTGAGCAGCTCATCCACCGATTATAGATTGGTGGACTTGGGTGCAGTTTCAGCAGATCCTCTAGATACGGCCATTCACCTGTTCCTGCTGGCTCTGGTGTATCCAACACCCACTCTTAACACTAGTGGCATCCACTCTTCACCTTCATGGAACTCAAGCTGGTAGGATCAAGAGGCAGGTAGACGAATTGTGAACATACAGGGGGATAGTGCAACACATGAGAATTGAACAGACAGGGACACCCAACAATGGGAAGTCAGGGAGAACTTTACACAGGAAGAGGTGATGAGGACACAGTCTTTGCTGTGCTTTGGCTACTGGCTCACCAGTACCTGCTACAACAAAACAACCAAAGAGGGCAGAAGATTCAGTGTCACCAGCCACCTAATATCATACTGTGAGAGAATCCATCAGCGAATCTGATGCAGAAGGCCTGGACATGGCCAGAAGAAGGGTCCAAGCTTAGACCCCCATACTCTGTGATCTTGGCATGTCATGAAGCTCTCTGCACTTCAGTTTGTTTATCTGCAAAGTGATGTAATAATACTTACAAGGTTATTGCAAAAATAAATGAAGAAAGGGAAGTAAATGTGCTCAGTACTGGGTAGAAACATGTGCCCAAGAAAGGCTAGTTAAAATTCTTTCCTAAGCATAGGATTTGGGCTGAATTGTGTCCCCACAAAATTCATATGTTGATATCCTAACCCCAGTACCTCAGAATAGGACTGTGTTTAGGGAAAGGGTCTTTAAAGAAGTAAAAAAAGTCATTAGAGTGGGTGTTAATCCAATATGACTGGTGTCCTTAGAAGAAGAGGGAATTTGGACACAGACAGGTGCAGAGGGAAGACAGCCATCTGCAAGCCAAGGTGAGAGGACTCAGAGGAAGCCAACCCTGCCAATCTCTTGATCTTGGACTTCCAGCCTCCAGAACTGGGAGGAAGTAAATTTCTGTTATTTATGCCATCCAATCTGTGGTACTCTGTTATGGCAGCCCCTGCAAACTAATACAGTGGGTTAACATGGCATGAGAGCCCTAGTATGTAATAATAGTAATAATAATGTGTTTATTTATTGAGCATTTCTTGGGTGTCAGGCATTGTGCTAAATGCTTTACACATATTATCTCATTTAATATGCATGAAAATCCCATGAGACAGATGGTGTTATTTCTCATCTACAATGAGGATGCTGAGGCTCAGGGAGCCCAAGGCTGCAGAGTTATTGAGTGGTGGCACTGGGTCTGGAACCTAGGCCTGACTAGGGTCACTGCTGGCCTACAGAGTCTTTGTACAAACAAAAAGATGCCCCTTCCGTTGGGCACACCCAGCCCCATGCCAGGGTGCAGGGCTTGGCGAGCAGAGGGCAGGCTGGGTTTCAGTTCCTGTTGCCCCCTTGGCCAGGTGCCCTTGTGCAGCCCTCCCCTCATGGCGGCTCACTCAGGAGGCCTAGCACTTCATCATTATACTGGGCTCGGGTGGCTGGAGATGACGCCATCGCTGCAGGAGCAGCCGGGCGCATGAGGGACTGTGAGCTCTGGCAGTGCAAACCTCACCCACTTCGCAGCTGGGACAGGCACGTGGGAGCCCAGGCCCATGAGTTGCAGGTCCTGGATGGGGACGGGTGGGCTTCCAGTGGCCCTAAGAATGGCCACAAGAAGCCCTTGATTCAGGCCAATTCTCCTAATTGCTAATTGGCCTCAGAATTGCTCTGTGTCCAGTGTCCAGTCAGCAAGAAATCTAGTTTGCCAGGGTCACACACCTGTCCCTTTCACCATCATCCCCGTCCCTCCCCCGTCCCCCCCACCAAATCAAAGAGACTGCGAAATGCATCTTTGACTATTTGACTATGAATGCAAGTGCACCTTTCCTTACAATTAAAGCTCCTGAATGTTCCAAATTTGCAGCTTTCATGGTGGGGGAAAAAGAGGCCTCTGACCCCATAAATATTTAATCACCATTAAGAATGTCCAATAAACGAGGGTAGTCGAGTTTCAAATTGGCTGGTTCAGATGATTAAAGTGCAGAAGTCATAGCAGGGGAAAAATAAAGTATACTCTAAAATAGTACCATCTTTAGAGGGTTTCTGTGTCTGCTACGTAGGTATTCCATAAGCAATGAAGGAACCAAGACTATCCAATTTATCTCTGCAATATTAGTGTGAGGTGGGATGGGGCGAGGTCTGGGGAAGGGAAAGTATGGCAATCTCTTCATAATCCTGTGTTGACAATAGTGAATATAAATGGAATTTCTAGACTTTATTGAAGGAACTGCTGGAGCTCAGACTTAAGGAGAAATGTCCAAAAAGGAAAAAGCAGTGTGTTCCATTTTGTATCTTGTTTGAAAATACATTTCAAACGTTCTGCAGTATTTTAGAGATCATAACCATCCTCTGCCCCCACCACCTTCTGAACCCTTATCCCCCCAGTAGTTTTGATTTGCTTTTAAGGTTCTTTTAGTTTTATGTTTTAACTGGAAAAAAAAAATAATCCTACTCAGTCAGGTTTTCATTTGTCTGTATCCCCAGGTTGAATTTAGTGTAGGAAAACCTGTGCAAAGGGAATAAAAATGTAGCTTTTTGCCATTGCCAGATTCGGGGGAAGCAGCCATTTGGAAACAAAGGCGTTCCATTCTGCCAGCAGTCTTCGTGCTTCCATCAACGGACGGACGGAATGCACAGGTTTAAACATCATTCGGGGGCACTTCTGGATCCATGTGTGGAGGTAGATTGGATTGTTAGTTATGACTCTGGCAGGAAACAGGGGACATGGGCAAAGAGATAGGTGAAAGAAGGGACCGCTGCTGAGGTGTGGGCAGGATGGAGGATGCCAGCAAGGGCTAACAGCAGCGGGAGTCGTTGAATCCCACAGGCCCAACGAGGAGGGTGAGGGAGTGGTCACTGAGCCCAGAGAAGGCTGTGGCTGCAGTTGTAGCTGTGAGAGAGGCCTGTCCACGGATCTGTGGCCTTCGAGAGGGACACAGCCACGGCCAATGCATAGAGCATCGGCGGGGGAACCTGGGGAATAAACATATCCAAACTTCACCCTAGCTACCCAGCCCTGGGGCTCCTCCTGGGACTTCCCGTGGGCTGACTCCAACCAGAGGTCAGAAGGCAAGGGCGATGTCCATAAATACCAAACTTCTGGGTCTAGAGCAAGATGAGGAAGAGTGGAAAAACGGTCTGTAGGGAGAAACGGAGACTATCCAGCCCAAATGGGGAAGAGGAAATAAATAGGCAGAACTAGAAAAGGGGTAGAAGAGATTGTGGCGATGGTTTCATGGGTGTGTGCTTATCGCCAAACCCATCAAGTTGTATATATTAAATGGGTGCAGCTTTTTGTATGGCAGTCATGCAAATAAATAAAGTTTTTTTTTAAAAAAAAAGGCAGGCTGGGCGCGGTGGCTCACGCCTGTAATCCTAGCACTCTGGGAGGCCGAGGCAGGCGGATTGTTTGAGCTCAGGAGTTCGAGACCAGCCTGAGCAAGAGCGAGACCCCATCTCTACCAAAAATAGAAAGAAATTAATTGGACAGCTAAAA
>CAUYSK010079859.1:0-19111 GCA_963575035.1 Avahi laniger | reverse complement strand
GAATTTTCAATACTGTAAGTTTACATCATCTGTTTACAAGATGAATTGTCTGTCTTATATGGCAGCTGCAGACCTCGGTCTGTGGTACATAACAAGCAATTTAACTTTTTCTTGTAATGTCATAACTTTGCTTTTTTTTTTCTTTCAGCATATTATGGGGGTACAGATGTTTAGGTTATGTATGTTGCCCTTGCCCCCCCCCAAGTCTGAGTTTCAAATATGTCCATCCTTCGGGTGGTGCGCATTGCACTCTTTGTGCATGCATATACCCGTCCCCTCCTCCCTCCTCCCCCTCCCCCTCCCTCCTGCCCAACATCCAATAGATGTTATTCTTATATGTGCACTTATGTGTTGATCAGTTAATACCAATTTGATGGTGAGTACATGTGATGCTTGTCCTTCCATTCTTGGGATACCTCACTTAGTAGAATGCGTTCCAGCTCTATCCAGGAGTATACAAGAGGTGCTATATCACCATTGTTTCTTAAAGCTGAATAGTACTCCATGGTATAGATATACAACATTTTATCAATTCACTTAATTGCAAAGATGTGGAAATATTTTCTAATTTAATCTCATAACCCTAATGTCGGGTGTTGTCATTTCAATAAACACTAGGAAATATTCCAGTCAGGGGAGAAGGAGGAATCTGAATCCCGTTCAGCGTCACTAAGTTCTTTTTGTTAAAACATCTCCTATAATTCTGTAGCTAAGGAGAAATCAAATAAGTATATAAATGTATCGATTTCATGGAAGCCAGAACACAGTACTTTTTCTGTTAGTTTTACCAGTACCTTTGACAAAACATCCATAAATGATAAAGCTTAATGAAATAATTTTAGGAGTTTATTCTTGGTTTTGAACATTTCTCAGTTTTACCATTAGAAAACTAATGTTTCTCCTTGTTTGGGATCCCCTTAGGATTTTTTTTAAAGCCCACATAATTTAACTCAATTGAAAAACCTTACTTGGTAGATACCTTGCATGCAATATTGTGCTAAAATTAGTAAGACCGTCATAAAGTTTTCTATATAATGCAATGGGGATATTCCCAGATTGGAAAAGAATAACATTTTCAGTAGAAATATTTGAAATAGGCAAACAGTCAATCCTTTCAACCATACATTGACCTTCAATTTTGGTATCTGAATCTTCAGTACCTTAGAACAATTTAGAGGAGTTCCAAGGTCAAAGTTAAAGTTAACTTCTGAGATAATGAAGTTTTCAATGTCACTAGTATCCACTTATAGAATCTGAACAAAGATATATGCAATCAACCAATGCCTTTTAAGAAAATGTTGTTAATGATTTGGTTCATATGTGAAGAAGGTATGAGTCAAACCGAAGAATAAATTAGCACCCTATTAGCCTGAGAAGCCACATCGTGTAGCCCAGAATATCTTTTAGAAAGCAAAAGTGAATTAAAAAGGAGAAAGAAATGTTCTTAGAGAGCAAGAAATGCTCCTGGAGAACAAGTTGTATGACCTGAGTGAGATTTATTGGGGCAATTATTATTGTCTGAGTTTTGCAAAAGTACTGGATAATTTTATGATCACCACTAGACACTGGTAGCCTGGTCAGTGGAGATACGAGAAAAATGTTATTTAATACTTTTGAATATGAATTTACTGCCCATAGGA
This sequence comes from Avahi laniger, assembly GCA_963575035.1. Lineage (NCBI taxonomy): Eukaryota > Metazoa > Chordata > Mammalia > Primates > Indriidae > Avahi > Avahi laniger. Next base: position 17,471 of record CAUYSK010079859.1, on the reverse strand, counting down.
ATAAGGATTGGGAGTCTTTTCCATGCAGTGCTTTCTTCTATGCTGTTACTTTTTTCTGAAGCAGAAAAAAAAAGATTAGATCCCTTCCTCTGAAATAACTTTTTGCTGATTACTGTAAGGGCCAAGACATTTGATTAGGTGGACTAGCTCAAGTATAGCAAATGCCACCCTACTTTAATAGATGTTGCTTAGAAACATAGTGTGTTGGGGTTATTACCTTAATGGCTATCTACAAATTTAACACTGCCAATCTCTTATTTTACAGAGGGCATGGGCAAACCTTTAAATGACTTCAATTTTAGAGATTGTGACACTGTGTGTGAGACATAAGCCTTTGCTGCAGACCTGAGGCTTGAACACAGACCGAGATAAGAGATTTATTAGGACTACAAGACTTGTTTCTCAAACTGCTATGTGTTCATAAAACGCAGCAATCAAATAGGGCTGTATGGGTTTTAAACATAGGAAGGGAGAGAAGGTATTCTTCCATATACTTTGTGATTTTTATCTATACACCAACTTTCCAGGAAAAACCTTATAAGCAGTTGCAATAAGATGCTATATGTATGCGAGTTGTTAAGGGAAATAGTGGCATTAAAATCATCTATAAGTTTGTGTTGTTCATAAATGAGCCAGTTTGACTGTTTTGAAGGATTTGATCAATCTAGTGAGTCAAAATAGTCAAATTATTTGTGTAAATTACCTATGTTGATATAGTGTAGGGATTATATGAGTACATGCAATTCAAGCATTCAGAAATTAGTAGGAAGCCTTGTATGTGGTTTAATGGAGGCCTCCCATATAGAACAGGAAAGGATACACTCAATTCATTCCCAAGAATGTCTTTTGTATCCTTATTTTTTTTTTTTTTTTTTTTTTTTATGCAGAGTCAAAATATGTTTCCTGGAAAAGAGTGCCGTGGTGTCTTAGCTCACAGCAACCTCAAACTCCTGGACTCAAGTGATCCTACTGCCTCAGCCTGCTGAGTAGCTGGGACTACAGACATGTGCCACCATGCCCGGCTAATTTTTTCTATATAGATTTTTAGTTGTCCAAATAATTTCTTTCTATTTTTAGTAGAGACGAGGTCTCCCTCTTGCTCAGGCTGGTCTGGAACTCCTGACCTTGAGTGATCCACCCACCTCGGCCTCCCAGAGTGCTAGGATTACAGGGGTGAGCCACCGCACCCGGCTTGTATCCTTATTTTATTAATATGTCAGGCATTGTAGCTGAGACTATGGATTAGCTATGGGGAAAAACAATTCTACTATTAAAAAAAAGAATGCTTACTAAACATAACATTGCTAGTGAGACAGATTGTATAAAGGAAAGTAGGATTATTTGACGTTGGTTGCCACGTCAGCTTTCATTACCTATTTTAGAAGATATAAAATATAGATCCATCACAGCAAAAACCCAAGAGACGTGCATACTTTTAGGTTATTAATCACAAAAAAATTTTCAAAAAAGATTTTGTGAATATTTAAAACATTCTTTGTTCCTCAGACACACAAATTATTGTTGCTACATTTTTCTTTCCTTTCCTTTTTCTTTTTTAATAGGCAGTAGCTATGATTGATTCAGCACTACTTTACCAGAATAAGTAAAAGTCTATTTGCCTTGCATGATATTCAATTAAATCTGTCTGAGAGATAAACAACTTAAATTTTAATGCTTCACATTCAAGAGTGCATTTGTGCTAATATTTAAATAACACAATACATCTGTCTTTCAGACTCTGATTCAATGTTTTGGTCTTCTCTGGTTTTAGGTTTTATTGAAAACCCTAAATTTATTTAATCCTTCTCGTTTTGATAAAGGTGAGAGCATTGCTCTAAACCTTGCTCAACTAAAAAACATTGTGTGAATCTTATTTCAGATTCATCTACTGAGTTATTTATTTGACCAGTTTAGATCAAAGCTTAACCATAAGGCAAATAATATAATGCAATGTTGCCTGTAATGTTCTTGCAGTCTACTTGATTGAAGTACACATTGGCCACAGCATCAAATACGTGCCTATAAAGAAGTTTGTTTCATGTCTTTCCTCACCCATTTGAATCACTACCATTCCCCAAATCACTGAAGGGTAGGTGATCCTTGGAGGATTTCTATACGAATATAGATGTTTCTTTTTCATTTTTCATATATCAGATGAATCAATGGAGTGTGACTAGAATAAATTTTCCTTTTCAAGAAAATTTTCCTCCTTTATATTGGTATATATTCTTGCTGTGCTACTTCTTTCTTTATGGAGAGTTTTTTATATGTATGTACATATATAGTTTGTATTACATGTACAATACAATATAGGTTTTGGAGAGAGAGAGAAAGTATACATATGTATGTATACAGATGCTCCTTGACTTATGGGGTTACATCTGGATAAATCAATCATAAATTGAATATAGCATATGGGGAAAATCCATTTAATTCACCTAACCTACCACACATCGTAGCTTAGCCCAGCCTACCTTAAACACGCTCCGAATACTTACATTAGCCTACTGTTGGGCAAAATCATTGAACACACAGCCTATTTTATAATAAAGTGTTGGACGGCTCATGTAATTTATTGAATACCGCACTGAAAGTGAAAAACAGAATGGTTGCATAGGTACTTCAAGTATGATTTCTACAGAATGCACATGACTTTTGTACCATGGTAAAGTAAAAAGTCTTTGATTCGAGCTATCTATTGTAAGTCAGGGACCATCTGTACATATATGTGTGGCACATTCAGTTTCATGACACAAGACAGTGTGAGAAAAAAAAAAAATTTAAGAACCTTCCATTATTTTCTCCACTTGGAGAAACCTTAAAGCTTTTTCTAAACTTCTAAACCTCTTGTAACTTGGGTAAGTTTTTAAAGCTTTAAGAACTGCAGTTTCTGTATTTGCAAAACGGAGCCAATCACATCTACCTTTTTTGGGTTCTATGAAGATTAGATTAATATGCAAAACAAATAGATTCTGACAAATTGTAGGCAACAAAAATGTGTCAGCCTTTTTCTCCTTGTTGTTAATTGTCGAATACATCAGCTGGGCAAAGCAAATCATTCTTTACTTTTTTTTCCACTAAGATCCAGGAGAAATGGTAGGACTGTGTTTTACTTTTTATAATATGTCAGATAGTCAATCATAAAAAATAGAATTTAGTACTGGGAGATAATGATGATATTGTTTCACACGTTTTCTCAGAAGTAACTGAAGTATACTCACTTGAAATTTTATTAACCATTGAAAGTACTCTATAGTTTGACATATTATTTTAATAAATGAAGTTGGTTTGGAATTTTGTCTTTTTTTTTTTTAAAAGGTTGTATATAACGGAAATATGGGTTTTTTTTTTAACCATGCAAATATTCATTTCACAATTATACCAGCAGGACTTCATGGTGAGTTTAAATACAGCATAACTCTCAGATGTGGCAGTTCACATGTAATCTCTTAAACATTCTCTAAGTAGCAGGCATTTGTGGTGTACAGTCTCCAACGATGGTCCTCATCAATTCCTTTCTTCCTTGTACACGTATGATACTCTTCACACCAAGACATGGAGTCTAATTTCCATCTCCTTGATTCTAGGCTTGCCTTAGTGACTAGTGTGACTAATAAAATGAGGCGGAAGTGATACTCTGGAGCCTCCAAGGGTAGGTTATAAGAAGTTTCATAGATCCTTTGTTGATCTTTTAGGATGTTTCCTCTCAGAATCATCTACCTTGCTGTGAGAAATCCACACACGTGGAGAAGCCATGTGTAGGAATGACAGTTGGCAGCCATTATCAACTGCCATCTTGAGAATGGGCCATCTTGGTTGATCAGCCCAGTGAAGGCTGAGTCTAGCCCCAGTGGCTATTGGACTACAGCCACATTAGAAGCCCTACGTTAGAACTTGTCACCCTACAGAACCAAAAGAGATAATAATAAATTGTTTTAAGCAACCAAATTCTGGGATAGTTTGTTATATATAATAGAGCAGCATTTTAAGCAAATTACATGGTGAATTAAACTAACATGCTCATGTAAAGATATAGTATCTGTTATATGAAACCTCAAAATATTAAGCAGTTTGTGCCCTTAATAGGCCCAAATCCTGGTTTTTTTTTTTTTTTTTATTTCAGTGTGATCAGGTTTCAAAAAATATAGTGAGTGTATGGTGTCAGATTTGAGGGGGAGAATTGAAATATAGCATTCTGGAACTCTAAGCTTCATATGCATCCATCCATTCATTTAAATATTGATTATGTACATATGCAAAGCAATACGCCAGGTGCTGTGGGGGATAAAGGGATGAGTCAGAAGCTATACCAATGTTAGCATTTTGGAAGCCCCTCCTTTTTCTCCCTGAAGTCAATAAAACACAGTGTACAAGTTTCCTCCTGGATTTTTATTTGGTGTTTTCCTCAGTTTTCTTTCTTCCATTCTTTTGACCATTTTCTTCAGGTTATTTGTTTCTTTGAGTGTTTGGAAGTATAAAAAGAAAAAAAAATGAAGGAAAAAAGCTACATACATAGTGACATAGTAATCTTAAAATAAACAAGTAAACTAGTAAGCAATCTAGAATTTTAATGAAGATTTTTATTTTTTTGGACCAGCGTTAGTTTTGGCCTCATAATATTGCTGTTCTTTCAGTGAGATTTATGTTCACGATCTGGTATAAATGACAGGATGGGTAATAGACCCTTATGTAGCCCAGATGCTTCAGATGGGATAAACCAACTACTCATTGCTTTCAAGTATTGCGACTTTGTTATCAGCATGAACTTTGAAGGGAGAGAAGCTGGATTTTCTTTCTAACTCTAACAATCACTATGTTTTGATCTTGGGTAATTTGGAAAACACTCTAAGCCTAAGTTTTGATAACTATAAAGTGAGTGCAAAGATGGTATTGATATCCAAAGGCTATTGGGAGTATTCGTTGTGCTTATGTGTGCAAAGTACATGCATTGAGCAAGGACTCCAAGCACATAGTAAGAGACCTGATACCTTTCTGAGGTCATGGTCTTGGGGGATTTCATTACATTTTTCTGAAGTGTAAAAAGAAATGGTGATGCTAAGTGTTTAGTGCAATTTTATTTATGTTCCACAGTTAAGAAGTGGGGCAATTTAAAAATTATTAGACCTATTTACTTTTTACAAGTGGTTTTAAAATTTAATATAATCTCTTTAAAAGCAGTTCAAGCATTCTCATTCTTCAAATGCAGTCCCATGTAGATGAACCACTTGTCTTGTGAAGTGCGGATGGGGAATAGTCCTACTTTGCTCAGTGGTTCTCTTCTGACAAAACCCTAATGGCTTAGTGAAGTCCGGTCTAAAAGCTACCACATTAGGCTATTATCTCTATGTTTGTAGCTCTGTTTCTTTTTAGTCCTGCTTTGCCTCATGTTTTAAGCACTTCAAACCATGTATTATCCTAAATGTCTTATGTCATTCCTGGCCTCCCTAGTAGAGTTCATGCAACTCTCTCCACCTGCATAGTCCTAACAGGTGCTTTTGCTTTTCAGACATAAGCCTCATTGCTCCAGCTTGGAGAGGAAAGGATATAAGGAGAATATGTTTTGAAGAAAGAAATTTAAAATTCATTAATTTTCTACTGCAAACCTTTTATCCCAATTATAAAATGAAATCAAACATATTTTACCTTAATTGCTGAAGCAGCCTGAGCTATGTTCATTGAATAGTTTTAAGTTTTATAATTTGGAGTTTCTCCAAATACATTCTAGGGAAGTTGGTAAAGGCACTGCCAGCTGGTGAACACAGATGCCGTTTCATTAACATATTTAGCCAAATCCTGACGAATCCTAATTTACATTTGCTTAAACCAGGAAGTCTAATCTTTCTGAGATCCTTTTCCTGAAGCCTTCCAGAAATCTCCAGTGATGTTGATACATTTATGAAATTTGCCTGGTTGTAGGTATTACTTCAGGAAGTCCAGTCCAAACTCTACATACCTGAGAGCTATTCTCCAATTCTTGTACTCCCCACAGCTTTGCCACTGCTGCCACCGATGAGGCTGGACATCCTTTATAGTTGACGTGAGGGGTCTTGGACCCTGCTCCTGTACCTATAAAATGCAAATGAGAATGTCCCCCATGTGCTCAGTTAGAAGGAGGAGCCGAAAGTTTGCTTACACAAATAAATGCTAGAATAGTGATGACAGCTCTTTTCATTGAAAAAAGAATCAACTTATAAGAGTAAAATATGTTGATTTTAGAATGGACATATTTGAAACTTGGACTTAGGGAGGGGTAAGGGCAACATATGTAACCTAAACATCTGTACCCCCATAATATGCTGAAATTTAAAAAAAAATTTGAGACAATACAGAAGTATATAGGTTAAAAATGGAAAATCCCCCATTTTTGTCCATTTTGCTGCTCAGACCTTCTATATATTTCTACCTTTTTTATTTGTTTTTTCTATCACATATATATATGTATATATATGTATTTTTTTTTTTTTTTAGTCAGAGCTCCAGAAGAAGAGGAGAGAGAGTATGAGGCAGAGGCAATATTGAGAAGATAACGGATGAAATAAGCAGCCTTGTTGTGGTTAGTGTTTTATGATTATATCTTTATCCATGTTTTCATTTTCAACCTTTCTCTTTTTCTATTAAGTTATATCTCTTATGACTAATATACAGTTGGAATTTTTAAAATGCAATCTAACATTTTTTGTCCTTTAACTAGAACATTTAGTGCATTTAGCTTTAATGAAATTATTAACATTTCAAATTGTCCTGTTTTTTTCTCCTTCTTCTTGTCTTTTTAGAGTATTTTTTATTATTCCATTATTCCCATCTAGTACTTTGAAAGTTGTATATTATGTTTCCCTTTTTAGTGGTTTTCCTAGAAATTATAATATAATGTGAATAATTAACACATCAAAGTGTAATGTCAAACAATACCTTTACCTCTTTCCCAGGCAATAAAAATCTTAAAATGTTTTAATTCCATTTACTCTTTTCTTGATATTTATTATTTTGCTATATATTTTAATGTTATTTTTTATACTCCATACTACATCGTGATTATTGTTCATTTTGTATCGTAAAAAGGTATTTAGATTTACTCAAATATTTACCAATATCTTGGTTGTTTATTTTTTCTTGCATATCAGAATTTCCACTGGGATCATTTTCATTATATATGAAGAATATTTCCTAGAATTTTATTAGCAAAGATCTGCTAATGGCAAACTTTCTTAAGTTTTGTTTGTAATAAACATGCCATTATTTCCTCCCTTTATAGAAAAATATATTTTCTCTGGATATAGAATTCTAAATTGATAGTCATTTTTTTCAGTCCTTTGAAAGTATCATTCCATTATCTCTTGGTTTCATTGATGCTCTTGAGAAGTTAGCTGTTAGTCTAACTGTTGTTCCTTTGAAAGTAATTTTTCTTTTTTCTCTGTCTTCTTTAATATCTTCTTTTTGTCTTTGGTGTTGTAATCCTTTTCTATAATGTGTTATTTCTCCCCATGGGGCTATATTAGGCTTCTTTAATCTGAAGATTAATGTCTCTTATTACTTGTAAAATATTTTCAACCATTACCTTCCCAAATATCGCCCCTGCCTCTCATTCTCTTTCTTCTCTTTCAACATATATCCCATCGACCAGAAATTTCACACTTCTCTACAAAAAAAGCTGACCAGTATATTTTTATTATTCTAGGAAGCCATTTATTCTACCTATTAAGCTAAAATAAATGCTTTGACAAAAAAACATGTTATACATACTAACTCTGTCTTCAATTCTCTTAACTTTCCTTTATTTCCCCCCATTTCTTTATTTCTTTATATTAGATAGAATAGTTTCTTCTAATCCATATTTTAGTCCTGAATTTTCTCCTCAACTTTGTTTAATCTGTTCATAAACATATCAACTGAGCTTTAAAATTTAAATAAAAGTATTTTGTAAAAATTCTAGACTAGTTTTTCTCAGATTTTCTGGATCACTTTTTATAGCTCCCCACAGATATACTAATTATTCCCTTTAATAAGCAGTTTAAAACATACAGCTAATTATTCTAATGTTTTAAGGCTCAATCTGTTTTGGTTTCTTTTGTTGTTCTTCTCATGCTGCCTTGATTTGGTGTATGCATATATATAGTTTTGTGAGTTTCTCATTTTTCTGGGAAATTATATGTGGGAATATTTTGAGTCCTAGGAGAAAATAAAGATAAAGATACATTCCTCCAAAAATCCAGAGATAATTTTTGTTTGTTTCTTCCAAATAACTAAGGGAGCTATGTCTGGGATAATTTTAAACTAAAATTGTAGTCAAAAGTCTTCTGAACCACACAAGTGATATGAATGTGAGCTATAAATGTATAAAAATACTGGCTTATGATTACAACTTTTCGGGGAAGATTTATTCCTTTTGCTTTCCTTATTATCAAGGCATGTTTCCTTGTAGCTCCCTGTAGGTAGTGGTGAACTTACTTCTGATTTACTTTGGAGTGTGTAGCCACTTGGGGTCCCAAATTATTAGTTGAGAAAGATCTCTTCTAGATTTCCTAATTTGGGTTAACTCTGCTTTGTTTCCAATCCACACAAGTCCAAAAGCCTGTGAAAATGGAATTCCAATTTATTGGTTCAGAAAATTCGTCTATCACAAAAGCAGATTTAGTCCTCTGCTTACTATTTAGATTCTCCTTTCCACTTGTTTTTTGATAAACAATACTCTATTATTCTGTCATACCATAAATATTTTTAACATGACATTTTTATATTTAATCCAGTATTTTTTAGTTGTTTTCAGGAGGAAAATCAGTCCCTCCAAATTCCTAGCCATGATAATATCTGAAACAAAACCTCCATTTTTGTTTATACTAGTACTGTATCACTTAATCACGTGCAGACTTGTCATACTTTGTTATTAGTAATTATTGGATTATATAACATTTTTATTTGTATGTGCTATCATTTGAATTGTATTGTAAGCAGCCTAAAACACTTTTGCTAAGACTGCCATGGCTCCTAAACAGTGATGTTCACATTATTGTTGCCCAGACTACATAGACTGATTACAAGAATAGATTACAATTTCTTCATTCAAGAAGTGTTCTGCTTTTTAATCTATCAATATGGCATCCATGACCCACTTGCAGTAAGTCATGCCCTTTAAGTTGTTTTCTCTATCAGTACTGTTCTGTCTCTACTCCTGGAGGACATTTGTCACCAGGGGCTTACATTTATGAGACAGAAGAGATTAGGACATGCATATACAGACTACTCGTGAGTGTGCAGAAATGGTAGTGGCAGAGATGATTAGTTTTCTTCCTAAATCCGTTCTACTTTTTTTCCATTACAATAGGGCTTTTAGCTCAATAAATGGCTTCCTAGAATAATAAAAATATACTGGTCAGCTTTTTTTATAGTGAAGTGTGAAATTTCTAGTTGATGGGATTTAAGTTGAGATATCCTGTGACAGCTTACAGGACCCTTCAATATGAGTCACCTGGTATGTACGCATTGATCCTTCTTACCACTTTCCTCTAACTTGCTGCAGAGAATGTACGTGGGGGCTGCAATTGCATCTCAGGCCATGAATGAAGACCATACTTACAGGATGCTGGGCTGGAAAGTTTGAAGGAGCCTGGGTCCCTAAGGACTGCCCTACTGTCTTTTTGGATTGTTTACCACTGAAATTTTGCCAGAAAGACAAATAAACTTCTAACTTTAAGCCACTGTCGTTTTGGAGTTCTGTTATTCACATCTGAACATTATCCTAACTAATCTAGTGAGTAAACAGTAAATTCCAGAAATTATGCAGCCAGGGAGTTTGTTTATAAATGTCTAGGACCCATGGAAGAACATTTACCCATACCTGAGTTACAGTTGTGGTTAACCCTTAGAGAGCTGGGATTGGATGGTAAATAGCATAAACTAACTGTACAGTATTTGTTTTATATGCTTAAATGAAATGTATAGCAAATTTTACAGTTTTTAATATATGCTTTGAGCACCATTAATTTGTAATTTTTAAGTTATCTTTTTAATGTATCTAGTTTAAACACCTTCCTGTATTATTATTGATAATTGTGTGAAGTAAGTAAAACCACAAAGCAAGAATTATCAATTTTGATTGTAGTTTATGTCACAATGCAATGAATGGTTCAGGAACCATGTGATATTTTTTGTAAACATAACATGGCTAAGTGTTTGTGATTTATATACATGTATATAAATTTTCTCACTGAAAACCAAATAAACAGATGAGAGTCATTTCTATGATGTGGATTTTTCTCTTACACCATTGGAATATTAATATGATTGTCATTTCTGCAACTTTGATTAATTTCACAAAAATAGGAAGGAAAATGTAAAGATTTTACCAAATCTTTTGGAGACAGGTAATTACCATTTAATATTGCTATTCCAGCGTTTAAAATTGAGGTTTCCAACTCATTCTGTAAGATGGTAAAGTGTTGCTATTGATTCCAAAAAAAGGTGACCTGAAAATGATAACTAGAGGCAATTTTCACTTATAGACAAATACAAAAGACCTAAATAAAATAACAGCAAATTGAAACAGCAAAATAGAACTCACCATACATCATGACCAGTGAATTTTCATCCAGGTTTGCAAGTATGGTTCAACATTAGGAAAGCTACTAGTGTGATTTATTTTACTAGCGAATTAAAAGGGTGAGGGGAAAATACCTCAATTGATAGCCAAAAATCCCTATTCCTGATAAAATCTCTTGGAATGGTAGAAATAAAGAGAAAAGCCCTTAGCTAAATATCCATTAAGCATGGATTATACTTAATGTTAAAGTATTAGAAATGTTCACATCACAGCCAAGCACAAGACAAAAATAGTCAGTATAAGTGGTAGCATTCCACGTTGAATGAGAAATCTTGCCCGTTTCAATAAATTTAGAAAGTACATATATGTAAAAATTATATACATATTTTATACCATTCATTTATATTACACTGTATATCATAATTTACATGTTTATATTACTTATATAAGTATTAATAATGCAAATGTTATACAAATATAAAGTATCAATATATGTATATTACTGATACATTCACATGTTGTATAAGTAATATAAATACACATATATAATACCATTGTTGCATAAAGATATGAACAGAGCAGTGGGACTCTAATGAAAATCTGATATAGATTCATGCACATATAAACTTTTAATATATAATAAAGGTGGCATTGTAGTTTATTAAAGAAATGCCTCCCTAAACAATGCAGAAAACCTAGAAACTAAAAAGGAAAACAAAAAGGGTTTAGCTCTCAAAAAACAATGAAATGAACAAAAAAAATGGTTATGATAAAAGATAAATTTAAAAAACAAGCAATGAAGTAGAATGTAAATATATATATGTATGTATAACAAAAAATTATTCTTAAAATATAAAAGTCACCCACAAGTCAGTAAGAAATTAAATCAATAAAGAAAAGGGCAAAGAATATAAAACAGAAATCTATGCATAAAGTTTTGAAATGGTATTAACTCCACTATGAGGATAGGGGAAATAAAATTAATAAAAATGTTTTTTATCCTACAATCTTTAAAAAAGTATAAAAATTGATAATACACAAGTTTGGTAAATTTGTGGGGGAATAGTGTCATCCAAAAGACTATCAGAATGGCTAAATAGTAAAAAGGAGAGTTTTATGTGAGATCAGTTTGCAAACCAGGAAGACATAGTCTCCAGGTGTCCAGCGTGGACTTAATGTGCTTTCTCTCTCTCTCTTTTTGAGACAAGGTCTTGCTTGCTTTGTCACCTGGGCTAGAGTTCAGTAGCATCATCATATTTCACTACAACCTCCAACTCCTGAACTCAAGAGATCCTCCTACCTCAGCCTCTGGAATAGCTAGGACTATAGGTACACACTACCATGCTTGGCTAATGTTTCCATTTTTTGTAGAGACAGGGTCTCCCTCCTGCTCAGGCTGCTCTCAAACTCCTGGCCTCAAGTGATCCTCCCACCTTGGCCTCCCGAAGTGCCAGGATTACTAACATGAGCCCCTGCACCTGGCCTGGTGTTCTCTCTTTGAAGAGGGAAGGGGCATGTTGGATTTTATGCCTCATAAGGTTTGTTTTACACAGTAAAGTCATACACATTCAGCATGTTTTGGGGAACTGTTATATATATTTATGAGGGGAGCTGAGTGCATGTGCAGTGAGTAAACATATGTGTATTATACATCCTATGTTAACTTTGGGGAGGCGTTTTAGCATTAAAATGAAGCAGAACGTGGCTCTTTACATCGAAAGGTGAATTACAGGACATGAAGACAGTTTATGTACAGCCTTTATATGGTGCCTGAAACAGCTTAAGGTCTGCAGTTGCTTATCATAAAAGAATGTTTGTAAGGCAGGTCCTCTGTCCAGAAGGAGTTGTAGTGGTCTGGGTTGTAAATCAGAGTAATTGAGTTAGGAGAGGTCTCATAATTAGGCTGATAGCTCCTATTGATAGGGAGCTTAGCAAGAACATGGTGCTTCTTGAGCTGTAGGAATTTAGAAATTTGCCATGACAGCCAGGCCCTGGACACTTGACCTGCAGGTGACTTTTGTTTCCTTAACCTTAGGGTGCATCTTAATTGATAAAGGGCATTTATTTTGTTCTCTCACATCACAGTGGTAACTCTGAATATATTGTTTGAGGGAATGAAAATTGGTTAACACTCTTGGGAGCACCTTTGGAAGTATCTATCCAATTTAAAAAATGAGTTTAATTCTTGAACCAAATTTCAACTTCTATGCACTTGTGTACTTACTTATGTATTGGGCTATTCACTGCAGCAGAATTTGCAGTTGAGAATAACTGAGATTAGCCTAAATGTAAATTAATAATGGAATGGTTAAATGGTGGCTTTATATAATGGATATTTGGCTACAGTTAAAAAGAATTAGGAAATATCTATGATACGTTACAAAATGAGAAAAAAATAATTTTTCAGAAAAATGTGTATGGTGTAATTTTTTTATAAAAAATATATTTATATACATACGTATTTTGTATATAAATGTATACACTAAACTATGGACAAAATATACATTGATTACCTTTTGGGGAGGGTCTGTGAAAGAGAGTGAGAGGAGGCTAGCAGGGAAGGGGAAATATGGTATATACTTTGTAAACTATATTATTTTATATTATTTGAATGTTTAAAGATAGTATAGCCTATGCATTTTTAGAACAATTATGAAGATCCAAGACTGACCTCTTTTCTGGTTTTGGGGTATTCCTGCACAAAACATTCTATCTGTTTATGAATAATTCACATAGCATTTAATGTAGCCATCTTAAGGAAAGCCTGATTGATCATTAGGAGTTAAGTACACCTGTGAAATAGTTTTGCAGTAAAATGTTAACTGTTATATTTTATGCATAACATACAGACAATGGTTTTGTCAGGTTTGGCAATCTCGTTCTGTGTTCTGGTTCTTGGTGTGCTCCTGGCCAGAGAATGACCAGACACATCAAAGTAAGGCAAGCACGAGGTGAAATTTATTGAGGGGGAGCAAGATAGGATTACAGAGCAAGAGTAAGATGTAGGTTTACAGAGCAATATACATACGCCACAGATGACGACTGATGATGTCATAGCAAAAGAGAAGTTGGTTATGGTCTGAGTCTTGTTTTACAGTGTCTGGATAGGGACCTCCCTGTGGTTCAGACATCGGCATGGAATCACTTTGATGGACAGTTGGGAGTTATATGACCTGAGTCTTACTGTGCATGTGGATCTCCCATGAGCTTCTCTGAAAGCCCATTTCGGGGAATGAACCCCAATGTAGATTTAAGCTAATGACACGATAATTAGCCTTAGGTTGTCCTAAGTCACCTTCTAGACTCTGCTTTACCTATGCCGCTTGGCTGGTGGGCTAGAAAGTCCTCTATATTCTTTAGCAATTGGTGCACTAAGTTCTGATTGGCAGATTCATAGGGTGTTCCCTCCTCGCCCAGGTATGGTAGTCACCAGCCTTGTCCCCAGGAGGGGCTGGAGGTCCCTAGTTGTCTACCTAACAGTTCACTCCTAGTAGATATACAGGTTCTAACAATGCTATTTGCTTAGATGTAAGTACAATTCTCTCAGATAGTGAAGACCTACGGTAAGATATTAGTGCATTTCTATTTATTTCTTTTGAGAGAATCTTAAAGAGCTCAAAAATTAGAGGAAATAAAACAGGTTCTGAAGATTAGTAAAGGAGTTCTTCCTAGAATGTTTCATATTCTGGTAGCTTCAAAAATCCTCCCGAAAGAACAAATACCCTTCACTTATTAGCTGTTATGTTTTCATTGGATTAGGTTTATTCCTAATCTGATAAACTCTGATGGAGGAATCCTGCAATTTACTTGTTGTCATTGGAATTCCTATCATGTTTGTAGTACTTGGTGGAAGTAAGTGTTTGTCATGCAAATAGGAATGATGGCTCTTTTTTTTTCCGACACCATTAATTAATGTCCCAGAAAGTCAAGGTTTTCACTTGAGAGAAAAAGCAAACTTAAATTGGGAATAATAATGTCCAGTGAAGCTGTTGAGACCTTTCCAATTTGCATTGAAAAACAGGTAAAGAATTTTAAAAAAGGAACCGGTGATTTACCCTGAGGGAAACTATTCTAGGTCATTTGATATTGAAGGAAGGCAAAACATTTCTTTGACGGTTGGGGAAAACAAACTGATGAAACTTGTGCATCAATTACATTTTTATTACTTACTGCTGATGGGTTCAACTTTATGTGGATTCCATTTATGAAACCTGAACCAATTTTCCCTTTTGTAATTCCATTAAGGGCTTTGCTAGTGTGCAGTGGATCTAACAACACTGTGGGAAGTAGATTAGTCTATGGTAGGTATGTAGAATGAGACCATAATGAAGTCCTGAGTCAACAACCTCAGGAAGATCTGAATTGCCAACACGTTGGAATTTTAGTATCAATGAAAATTGCAGCCAAAAAGGCAGCGCTGGGTTTTACTGTAAAATTCTAAGGTAGAATCAGGTCCACCAGGGAAGGGCCTCAGTAAAATGGAGAAAACTGTAAGCTTAGCAAGCAGAAATACATGTCTAGGTAATTTTATTAAATATAGGATTTCAGGGGAGGAGTGTATGTAGCATACTATCAGATTGGCTGATATCATGGCTATAAGATTATGGTAGCATGAGGTACACCAAGCATCTTTCAGGGCCTATATGGTAACCACACTGCGAGGGCCATTCAGACTATAATGCTAGGCTAGCTAAATGGGAGCCAGTATGTTTTCGGTTTGTTCTGTCTTAAAAGTTTAGAATTAACAAAGCCACTGGGCACAAGGTTAGAAAATGACTTTGAGGAAAAACAGAACAAGAGTCAGGAATAGACCAACCACCCACACACTGCTGATGACAAGATCCACCTATTGTTTACTGATAACCATCGAGCAAGCCATGATGATTTGTACAAAGCTTGCTTTCTGCCACAAACCCCTTTGACCCCTTTCCCTTTATAGGTTGCTCAGTAAGCAGAGAAAGAGGAGATGGTGTTTGAAGCAATAGTCTGCCATCTCCTCAGGCTGCCTACGCTTGAAAAACCAATATTTCCTTCACCAACACTTGCCTCTTGGATTTGGTTCTCAGGTGGCTGGCAGCTGAACCTGTCATTGGGCAACAATACTATATGTCGCTCAGCAGTGGGATGCAACCTGACCTGGGGATTTCTAAGCCTGGCACAAGGATTTCCAGGAGAAAAGGCCACCTCAGCACATATGTAATGTTTATAAACCTTAAAACAAAGCTTACTCTTACAAGAGTAGCCTAAAACTTCCTTTATGAAAGAAACACCTGGCAACTGACCCAGGGTGAATAGTGGTATAAGAAATGGAGAAGAATCCCCCAAACTCTGAGACTGGTCTCGGGATGGAGATGCTCCCCGTCAGTTGGTCATCTGACCCCATGGCTGTGTCTGACCCATGTCACCAGCCTGTTCCAGCTGTCTTGCAAGAGCGCTGCCAGAAGAAACTGCTTGTGCAAGAGATTGTCTAAGTCTTATCAATGGCACAAATTGAACTGAAGGAGAGGTTACACCGCAGGAAACTGGTCCACTAGAACCACTCACAATCCCCATACATGACAGTGTGAAAGAATGAAATAGGGACTTCGATATGGAAGATGAAGACAGAGAGGTCAAACAAGTTAGCTCTTGTTTCATTGCTGGTACTCCAAGGGCAACTTCCTGGCCTTGAGGTCTTTCTGCTGTATTCCGTCCTTCCTTTAGCATAAAGAGAGCACCTTCTCAGAGGCAGCACTGAAGCAGCCCAGCAAGGGACTCTTTAGGGATGGCAACATGACGGGCAGTAAGGAGCATGGTGAGTCACAAGAGTGGTGAAAGAAAATTTGAGGATAGAACGTAATTAGAAGCTTCTTCTGTGGAACTAGGTGAAATACAATTTTAAAAGCCAAACTGACCAAAATCAGCATAAAATCAGAATATTAAATAAATGGAGATGCAAATATTTATGACAGATTCCACATCTTGCAAAAATGATTCTTCTTCCAGAGAACAATTGATATTTAAATAATTATCTGTGCTTCTGTATAGGTAGTTTGATTGTAATTAATGTAAGAAAGCATTAAAAAATATCCCTGGCCTGTGTTCAATGTATGTTTTGGTTCAGATTCTATTTGGCATCCCTTTTTGACAATCTTTGTTTTCGTTAATGAGCACAGAGAGATAGTTATTAAGTAGCATGGGAAAAAAAATTCTTCTTGCACTTTAATTTTCTTGCTAGATGTTTGATTATTCGGTTAATTCATTAATGAATTCAATATGCATTTGTTGAGTGCCTATTCTGTACCAGATACTATGTTGGGGAGGGAGTGAAGAGCAAGGTATTATAATAATGATTCCTCTCATTGTGGAATTTTCAGTCTAGTGGAATTGAAGTACAAACAGTACAATGCCTCCTTATCAGAAAATGTTTAGATAACTTTTTGTACTTTGTATAAAATGAATACATAACATTAATGGAAAATACAGGAAAAGATAAAGATGTTCAGAATAGATAAAAAAATGATATCACTTAATCCTATCTCTGGAGATAACCATTGCAAAAATTGTGATATATTACTTTCAAATTTTTTTCGAGGGTGTGGAGATCTATGTGTTGAGACTTACATACCTTTATCTGTCTTTCTATCTGTTCATCGTCTAACCATCTGTCTATTTCTCAACACATGTACACATGCACACACACATAAGCACTTATACACAACCATTTTGTTAAATGAACAAAATTAAAAGAATGCAAAGAATATTCTTGGCTAGTCCCATGTCTTCATATGTTCTTTTCTATTATAATAATACATATCTTTTTGAAAAATAATATTCACTTTTAGGTCCTGAAAGTCCAGTAATGTCCAAATCAAAATTTCAATTTCCCATCCAAATCAAAGCTTCTCCCATCCACTCAGCCTGTTCTGGACTCATTATGACTCAAGGACCTAGAATA
>CAUYSK010079854.1:0-30463 GCA_963575035.1 Avahi laniger | reverse complement strand
CAGTGATAATATAAACAATATGAGAAAGCATATGTTAATCACAAAGCCACCCAATCAACATAAACCATTCATTTATGACCTATTAAGTAAGAGAAGAAAATAATTCTACCTTGTTTAAGCCACTATATTTTATGGTTTCTTTGTTACAGCAGCTTAGCTTGCTAATGCTGCTGTAGAATCAGAACTAAAATCCAGATCCCTGGGTTCCCAGTCCAGGGCTTTTTGTTACCATATTGTCTCTGCTTATGTACATATGTATTTAGTTCTGAACACTGCCACTAACCATGGAATCTGTTATTTCAGGTTCCTTCTCACTTGGTAAGTCTAACATCCTCTGGACTCTGGTCCATTATCCTCCTCTAGTGTTGTCCACAAGTTCTTTGAGAGTCTGAGATCGGGGACAGATGGCAAGCCTAGCTGGAGTTTGAAAAGGCATGGTTAGGGTTGATAATAATAAAGGTGAGGGACTTAACGGTGGTTGCATGAGGCTGACTTATGTAACACCTGATGTCTTTTTATGTAAGAAATCTGGGGTTAGAAAATGAGTATAAATATTTATACAAATTCCTGAAAAGTGGTGGAATTCTAGCACACAATAAAATGTGCCATAATAAAGAAAAAGCAAAAGTTATACTCTGGTAGATTATAAAAAAATGGCAGGCTGTCCATTTCACATACCACATCAATACAAAGAGTAACTAAATAATTTATTTTTAAAAACATATCTAAAAGTGTGTGCTCATAAAATAAATAATTACTGACAATGCCAAATTAAGCAATAGGTAGCATTTATCTACAACTAACGGCTACTTTTTTTTTCCATCCTCTTCCTTAAATGACATTCAAAGTCTTTGTCGTGTTCCAGATTTAGCAATTTCATTAATATTGGCAGCAGTGTGGGCATCGTCCTGAGGAAATCCTCTCTAAGGAAAGAATGCAGCCAATGTCTGTGACCCTTTTTCATTCTGGCTGATAACTTTTGACTTGACTTCAATTGCTTTTCTGTCTCTGAGTCTTCCTGAAATGTTAACTGGCATTATTTTTTAAAAATGTTTAAATTACTTAAAAAAATTAGCCCACAGAAAACACAAAAGTTCATAGAATACAATCTGAGAGACACCTTGACTAGTACAATATCTCAAGGCAACTGGGAACACGGATGATGGCTGAGAAAACACCTTACATCATGCCATGAGGATGTACTTTCATATTAAATTTTATTTTGACACTTAGTAGTACTTTTGAACCACCTAAAAGTAAGGCTAATAGTATGATGCTCATTCTGAAAAATTAAATAAATACATAAATTTATTTCTGATATTTTAGAATGTATAATTACACAAATTATTTCTATATATTAAAAAAGGTGCTACTTCTTTACTTTATTCTCAAAAAATATAAAATAATTGTGAAAAAATTAGGTTGTCAGTTTATCTGCCACATAGCGATATTCGTTATTTGTTGTAGAGATGGTAGAGGAATTATAAGAGGATGTCAGAGAGCAGTAGAAGTAACATTAACACTCAAAGAAGAGACAATAGAAGTCAGCAGCGCCCTGGCAGTGAGCCCTTTGCTACCTGCACTGCATTTAGAAATTACTTTATATCTCTGACCCTGTTTCCTCATCTAAGATATGGGGATCTACCTCTTCATGGTTTTGTGAGAATAAAATGAGAAAAAAAGTAGACATATATCATAGTCCTAGAAACGTAGAAGACAACCAATCATGGTTTCCTTTAATTCCCTCTATACACCCAGCCTTTATAGGAAAGAAATGTGAAAAGAAAGGAAAATATTTAGAGAGTGAATATTCCTTGGATACAAGTCTGCTACCAACCTCAACAATCTTAAACTGCAGAGGGTGGAATAAGACTCACCCCAGGCTAAGATACTTGTGGGTAATATTCCTCTTTCTTACAGGAGGATGGTTATGCCATATATTGGTTTTCTCTTGCTGCATAACAAATTACCACAAATTTAGTAGTTTAAAATAACACGGATTTATCATGTTATGATAAATTTCCTTGGGTCAGAGGCTAAAGTCTGGTTTGGCTGAGTTCTCTTCTCAAGGTCTCACCAGGTTATAATCAAGGTGCCAGCTAGGGCTGTGTTCTCATCTGTAGCTCTCTTGCAGTTTGTTACAATAATTCAATTTCCTGCAGCTGTAGAACTGAGACATTTCTTGCTGACTGTTGGCTGGAGGTCATTCTTGGCTGTTAGAAGTCACTGTCAGGTCCTATCCAAGCTGCCACAATAGAGCCCATTACTTCTTCAAGACAAACAGTTTTATATAACAAAATCTAGTCAAGAGAATAACTGCTCCATCATATTCTCAGGTCCTGCCCACAATTAAGAGGAAGGGTTTATAAAGGGAATCTGTATCAGAAGATCAAAATTTTGGGGCCATCTCAGAATTCTGTCTACCATACCCTACTCACTCATTTTAAAGCAAAATAATCTGACTCTCAAAGTCAGGAGGAAGTGGTACCTTTTATCCATCAAAATCTCTATTTGTGGACCCAAGTTTTGTCATATTCTGTTAGATTCATCATCTTTCACAATCTAATTTAAAGAATCTTATATGTCAACTTCTAATCTTCTGTCATTCTGAAAAAATGTCACTAGCCAGACCCTTTAGTTATGTGAAAACTTACTTTAAGGGGCTAGTATAAAAGCCATTGTCTGAAGAACAATTAAAAATTATTAATATCTATAAAATCCAATTCTACACAGAACTTAAATTTTGTATTATGTTCATTTTTCACATGATGAAAATAACATACACCTGATACAAAAGGAAATACAGACAGGTAAAAAGAAGGAAAATATGTACATCATGTCCAACTCCCAAAATAACACTGGTTAACATCTTATTATGTTTATTTCCAGGCTTCTTTTTTCTATATTTAAAAAATTATCCAGATCACATTTATACTTAATAGTTAAAAGCACAGTCTCCTGAGAAGGGTCATCTGAGTCAAATCTTGGCTAATTGATTTTGGTTAGTTACTTAAGTTTTAGATTGTAGTTTTAGTTGTGTATACACACACACACACACACACACACACAGTCTGTAGATGCATAGAAATGCAAATTAAATCAGGTTTTGTTATAATAAAAAAATGTACAGAATGTTTAACATAACGTGTGGGATATATTAAGTAGCATATAAATGTATTTTTGCATAAATATTATTTCTGTATGTGTGTATATATACATATATAGAGATGCGTGTGTGTGTATACATATATGTGCATGTATATCCTATTGTTAACATAACAAGTTACCACAAACTTACAGTACAAATTCATTCTCTTTCAGCTCTGGAGGTCAGAAGTCCACATTAGTCTCAGTGGGCTAAAGTCAAGGAGTTAGCAGGACTGGTTTCTTCTGGAAGTTCTGAGGAGAGAATCTGTTTCCTTGCCTTTTTTCAGTTTCTAGACGCTGTCCTTATTTCCTGGCTTGTGGCTGCCTCCTCTATCTTCAAAATGTGTGTCTTCCACTTGAAGCTCAGACTTGGGGGGGGGCAAGGGCAACATATGTAACCTAAACATCTGTACCCGCATAATATGCTGAAATAAAAAAAAAGTGTGTCTTCGAATCTCTTTTTGTCATCACATTGCCCTCTCTCATATTTTATTATAAGCAGCAAGAAGAAACCAAGCCACACCTTAACACTTTGTTAAAGATTTTTATTTAGCTAAATATCCAAGTTCATCTCTTATAAATTCTTAGAAAACAAGTTAGCTGTTTCCAAAATATAATGGAAGGATTAACATAGCTTAAGAGTTATAGATAATCCCATCCAAAAAAAGAAAAAGAAAAAAGGAGTGAGTGCTCTCAAGCAATTCTGAAATCCAGCAAGGCCAACTGCATTACGTCTTTAGACCTGAAATAATCCTTTATGACTTTAGGCTCATCCCTCTAGGCCAGCAGCTCTACCCTCAAAGAGTCATCTTTCCTTTTTCATGAAGGCTAGTATGTATTTGCAGCTAAATGGGTTTATCGGCTTGCTTCTTGCCTATAGAGTTTTGCAGGTCCAACATTTTTATTTCATTTTATTTCCTCTGTCCTTTTAAAGCAAAGTTAGCAATGTTTCTTCTGATATGACATTCTAAAAAATCATGTGAGTCTTCCATATATGTTATGAGGACTCATTCCATTAGACAAGAGGCTTTGCCACAGGCCTTTTCTGGTTTATTCCATCTCTAATTTTGTTTTTTCCTGAGATAGCTGAGGGGATCCATGATTCAGACCTCTAATCTCCTCAGAAAGTCCTCTGTGTGACTGAATACTGTGACCTTTTGTTCTTTCAGAGGAATTAGCAAAAGGTTGTCCACCTAGAGCCCTGGCTTTTCCTCAGAGCATGCCTTTCTGATAGTGAATTTCCTAATTTTAGCATCTTTCACAATCTGAATAGGCTAGGAATTTTCAAAATCATTAAGTTCTGATTCCTTTTTGCTTAATAGTTGTTTCCTCAATTTATCCTTTCCTCTCATATTTTACTACAAGCAGCAGGAAGAAACCAAGGCTTGTCTTCAGTACTTTGCTTGGAAATCTCAGCTGTATATCCAAGTGCATCACTTACAAGCATGAGACTCAATGCAAGTACACTTTCTGCCATATATAAGAAAGATTTCCTTTCCTCCGGTTTCCAATAATATGTTGTTTTATAAGATTTAAAGATTCTTTTGATGGCAAGATACAATACACTGATACTTAGACAGATGAAAGGTGGACCTTCTTGTTATTTATAGCTTGAAATGAGAGAACGCTGCAGACAGAGCCACATGAGAGGTTGCAGCTGCCAACAGCTAACACCAAGATGGAGCTTCAGGAGGAGGTTTATATATGGCAGGTGGGGAGGAGTTTGCTGGGTTTTGAGGGCTTCCTATGGATTGGCTGCTCTGAATAATTTCTCAGACTCTGGGACATAAGAGACATAAGAGCTATCCCTTGTTGTCTGGTACCTGGTCCTGAAGTGATTAGGGCAGACCCATAGTGGCCCAGAGTGTGAATGTATAAGGGAGAAGGTTGGCATGTGGATTTAATCAGCTGCTCAAGAGGGAGAAGTTATCGGCCTCGATCCAGGACCTCATTCCATGGTGTATATGTGTATTGAAATATCACTTCATACCCCATAAATATATGTAATTATTGTTTATTAATTAAAAATAAAATAAAACTTAAAAAACTGGATGAAAACAAAAAAAAAAAGAAAAAGAAAAACATGTTCCTCATGTCTTCCCGAGACCTTACCAGCAATCTTAAACATCCATATTTCTACAAAAAGCCTATCCAAGCCAATCTAGGCTTTTCTATATTGCTTTTCAAAATTCTTCCAGCCTCTAACCATTACCTAATTACAAAGCCATTTCCACACACAATTGTATTCTACAACTGTCTTTTTTCACTTAAGATACATTAGACATCTCTGCATAGTAGTAATCTACTCATTATTTAGCTCATTATTTTTTATATTCTATTATGTAGTTGTGTCCTTATTTATTTATACGTTCTTACTGATGGGCACTTAGATATTTCTTAGTTTTTCACTATTCTCAGTAGTACTACAATTGACATTTGGAAACCTGCTGTTTATTTCCCAAAACCCTATAGGATTTTGATTGGCTAAATCATAAAATCATATTACTCATAAATATATTTTATCTAGGTCTTCTTTTATGTTCTTTAATAGGGTTTCAAATTTTCCCCCAAATCATGTGTATGATTTCTTGGATTTGTTTTTAGATACTTCAGAATTTTTGTAGCTTTTTGAAAATAATATTTTACTTTTCATTTTTCTAGTAGTTTCTCACTGTATAGAGGAAGACATTTCTATATGTGAATCTTATATCCAGCAACCTTGAAAATTCTTTTTAGTTTTTTAATAGTTTGTTGAATTTTTATAGGATTCTATGAACGCATTATATTACGTAAAAATAATGAGTACTAAATCTCTTCTTTCCACAGTATGCACGATTCAGTGTGCCCATTCTCCAGGTGCTATGAATACCACTGTTAATCACTCACAGAGGCCACCTCCTCCATAGGATAACACTTCAATGATTGGAATTGCCTCACCCGGAGGTGCCTAGGAATTATGCCTTCTCCCTCCAAGGGTGACCCATGGCCAATGACTGATAATATGAGACTCCCTTTCCTAAAAACAGAATACACTTTGGTACTCCAGAGCTCATCCTAAGATCAGGTTGAGGCTAAACTTTATCTAAAACAGTGTTTCTCAGCCCCCCTTTTCCATTATTATTTCCCTAAAGGGACTTTATATATAGTTTTTTCCCTAAGCATCTACCACCATAAAATTTTTATACCACAAATAGAACATCTATCTGTTTATTTACATATTGTGGTCCTTTAGAGGGCTACAAACCATTATAATATTTTTCATACATCCCCCAACAACCCATTTTCACTCCCTTGGAGGTGATATTGCCCCATTGAAAATACATGATCTGAACTACATTGTTGCTTAATTTCTTTCCTTTCCCAATCCTGCTTCCCTTCCTTCCTCTCCCGAGAGAACTCTTAATAAATCACTTGAACATGAATACTCAACGCAGTCTCTGCCTCTAGAGAACCCAGCCTAAGACACCTCAAATTTTTGTTTAGTTACATACCATTTAATTACTGTAATATGAGTGAGTTCTACCTTTTTTCTTTTAATTGTCTTTGTTGGTTGTTTCGGAGCATTGTTCTGAAGAATTTGAAGATAATTTTATGAAGGTAAAAAAAAATCTAATTGGAATTGGATTTTAATTACATTAACCCAACAATTTAACTTTAGACAAATCGATGTTTTCTTTGTTGTTGTTTGTTTGTTTGTTTGTTTTTTATTTCAGGGTATTGTGAGGGTACAAACATTATGGTTACACTTTATGTCTTTGCCTCACCCACGTGTGGGTTAAAGGCATGCCCTTCCCCCCTATAGTGCTCCCCGTGTCCCTTAGTTGCGGATTTACCCCCAACGCACAAATCCCCCTAATCCCTGGAGAGTATTTCTGCCATGTGATCACCCTAGTGTTGATCAGTTAGTATCAATTTGAAGGCGAGTACAAATGGAGCCCATTCTTCCACTCTTGTGGTGCCTCACTTTGGATAATGGGCTTAAGTTTAATCCAGGAAAGTATAAGAGGTTCTAGATCACTGTTGTTTCTTATGATTGAGTAATATTCCATTGTATACATATACAAAATTTTAATAATCCACTCAATGGATTGACAGGCACTTGGGTTGTTTTAATAATATTCAGTTTTCCCATCAGAAATATGGTACATTGCTTCATTTATGAAAGCATTCCTTGCCGTCCCTCAGGTAAAATATCACATGCATTTCTTATTAAAGTTATCCTTGCATGTTTTACGTCGGTTATTAATGTGAAAGAATTTTTTTTATCTTACTTTCTGAATATTTATTGTCACTATGGGAGTGATGTGCACTTATTTTTATAAATAACTTCAAGGATGTAATTAATAGTAAAAACATTGCATCTTCAGATGATGCCAAGACAAGTAGAATTGCTAACATCTTAAGAATAGTGAAAGAATTCAAAGTTAAGAAAAAATAGATGGAAATAAAATCAGGATCAAAACACAAATGTGTACCTAATGATTTAAAAAAATGAGAGACTATCAAGAAAGACATCATGAGGAAAAAAAAAGAAGACAAAATGGAATGAGATCATAGAACAGACGGTCTCCAACTTATGATGGTTCAACTTACGATTTCTTAACTTTATGATGATACAAAAGTGATATGCATTAGTAGAATTCATACTTTGAATTCTGAATTTTGATCTTTTCTGAATCTAGCTGATATGTGATACTATGTTGTCTTTCCTGGGCAGTGGTAGCAACTGCCACTCCCAGTCAGGCACATGGTCATGAGGATAAACAACTGATACTTTACAGTGGACTGTGTTGCCAGATGATTTTTCTCAACTGTAGGCTAATGTAACTGTTTTGAGCACATCTAAGGTAGGGTAGGCTGAGCTATGATATTCTTAGAGATAGGTTAGGTATATTAAGTTTATTTTGATTTAACATTATGTTCAACAATGTTTGTATCTGGATATTAATCCATTGGAAGTCAAAGAACATCTGTAAGTTCATAAACTAAGCACATGTGTAAGCTGTAGGATGCTCTCTAAGAACAGATAATGAGCAAGATACTAGATTGTATTAAAAAAAGAAGAGGTCAAGAAAGGACCTGAAAATAATCATCTTTCTTTATTCAGCACTAACTTTATTCAGCACTAACCTTGTTATTAATATAATATTGCATTGTTGGAAGCCAATGTTTCTACCAATAATAATTTCTTTCCTATCAGTTTATTTTTTTTTGCTAAATGTTTAGAATCATCAATCATAAATTGTTGGAGCTGGCTGATAACTTAGAGACTTCCTTGTTTGCCTGCCTCATTTAAAAAATGAAGAAGTTAAGCTCCAACTAAGCTAACTTAAACTCCAATTAGGCAAAATTATTTTCCCTGCGATTTCCCTTTTTCAGCTAATGCCTTCAGAATTCATCCAATCCAGAAATCTGAGTCATTTTTAAATTGCTCTTCTCCTTTTTATCCCACATGCAATCAGTGATCCAAGCGCTATTTATTTTTATATCCTAAACATCTCACTAACCCGTGGACACTGAGGTAGTTCAGGTCATCACTGCCTCCATTCTTTCATTCCACAAATACTCCTGTGCAACTTGACAGCCACATACTACACCAGCTGCTGAAAATATGGCGGCAAAATTCTGTTGGTGTCTGCATTGGGTTCCCACTTACTTCTTATTTTGATTCACCTTCAGTACATTTATTGGAGACTGTTTTACAAAACACAAATCTTATTATGATTTCCCTTGTTTGAAGTTCCTCTGTAGCTTATGTTATCATGTGGGATTAACATCAAGCTCATTAGCTTTTCTCAGTGTGGTCCCTTCTTACATTTTAGGTCCCTTTCCTGCTCATGTTCAGGCTTTGGGTCTACCATCCCATAGACCCTGTACTATAGCCACTGAAAAGTGCTAACTTTCATCTGAATATGACAGGCACTTTCACACTGTAAATGTGGAATGTTAGCCTCCCTTTCTCTAGCATATTTGGGGGAAAGTGAGCATGTCATATGTCTGATCCTGAGTCATCCCCTTGGCTGTTTCTGCCACACAAGATATGACTTTCACTGCTTGCAGCTCTAACTCTGGCCATCATTTACTCTATGTTTGCTCACTACTTGATACCCCAAGATGCTTAGATCGTCTATATGGTGCTGCTACTGCAGTGGCAGCTGCAATGGAAGGTGACATGAGCACAGCCATTCTTTCCCTTTATATATCTATCCGTTAATTCTCCAGAAGAATCACCACAAGAAGGTCTCATGTATGTGTAACACACCTTATTGCAGTGTTGATAACTAGAAGAATTAAAATAAATGTAAAACAAATCTAGATTTTATACATTATTGTTACTCGTGTCCAAGGGGAAAAATCATTAATGCATTTATTTTTAGTCTTGCTGTCCCATCAGAAAACTTCAAGAAATGCTTTGACACATCATGTATATTCTTCTTTAATGTACCAATATGCCTCCTAATCTTTTTTTGTACTTTTGGGTTAATTATTGAAACACAGACACACACCCCACACACAAACCCTTTATGTGGACATTAGAAATTAATAGTCTAAGACTACTTTATGACATAGACATATGCAGAAAGCCTGCATGATTATCTCTGACCACAATGTATGTAGGGCTAGATATTTTGATGAAGAACAAATTTATCTTCTTTTTCTAGGTCCCAGATAATGCCCAAAGGATTACTGGATTTTTAAAAAGTGGGCCATTAAGACATCTTGACAAACATCAGACCAGTCATAGCTTGTTCCTGTCAAGAAATTAAAAACCCAGTGTTTACATATATGAGTGTTAGAGAGAAAACAAAGGAAATTGATCTTTAAAAAAAAAAACATATCTTTTCACATATTCTTTCTTCTGCAAAAACGTCATTTCTTTTAATGAAAAGGTTCAAGTTGAAATGTCTTCTCTATGATACTTCCCTTATTGTGATGTGCATTTATCTGACTGTCTTCCACGAGCTTCTCATAAATATCTGTACTTACCCCTACTATATAACTCAACATATTTCGTCATATTTATTTACATCTATATGTCTCTGCATGTTGCCTGTGAGCTCTTATGAGGGAAAGAACTATATTTTACTCATCATTATCTTTTAGAACTCATTCATAGTAGGTGCTCAATAAATGTTTTGTGAAGAAGTTAGAGAAGGAATACATTCCCAGAGTTCTACAAATTAGTGGCCAGGTAGATTGCAAAACTCAGACTTATGATTCCTAGTCTAGTATTTTCCACAATCATTATAAAATTTAGTCTCCAAGCAGCAATTAATTTTCAAATTTCAGACTTGACGTCTAAGAGATTTAATGAATTTTTCAAGATCACACTGATAATGTCAAAAGTGCCATTATTTCAGTCAGGATAGAGTAGGTTATGCTGCAGTAATGATCTCAAAGTTTCTACAGCCTAAAACAACGAAGATTTTTTTTTATTGCTCCTGCTACAGGTCCGCTGTGCATTAGAAGGGAAGATCAACACTGCCATTGAGAGACACAGGCCAATAGAGCAGTCACAGTCTTGAACATGGCTTATATTTATGCCAGAAGAAAAAGAGTGTCTACCAGCAATTGATTGCTCTGTCCTGGAAATGACACTTGTTGCTTCCACTCACAATCCCCTGAATACAAATAGTCACATGGTCCCCACCCAACACCAAGGAGATTAGGAAATATAATTCTACCATGCTTTTAGAAGGTAGAATTGGAGATAATATTTGGTTAGCAACCATTTTTCATAAGAATGCAAGTTGGTCAAGACTAGTACAGAGGTTTACATATAATAAGCATATCATAGATGTTTGCCAAGTTTAATATAATTTTTATTTCTAGCCCAGTATTCTTTCTACTGGGCAGTTCTGGGCCTTCATTTTAGAAAGGGTACTGCAGACATAGGACATATTTTAAGATAATTCTGATAAAATAAAACAAATGTGAAACTGTTCAAGGAATTATACTTCTTAGCTTAAGATCAAAAGATTTTGATGAAAAATATGTGTCTTCAGCCACAGAGAAGGTGATTATAGGGAAAACCATCACTATTGTTCTCAGATCATTGCCTATAAAGCAATGGGCTTAAGGTCAATAAAAAGTTACATGGGGTGATTTTTATAACTGCTATATAAAGCAGAATGACAACCCCCTCCCATAAAAGGGTATTGGGGCAGGAAAGCTCAGGATTCTAGGCCTAAATTCATCACTAATTAGGTATGTAACCCAGAGTCTTCTGTAGGAATATCTCTTGCTGTATAAAATGAGAAACTAGAATAATGTATAACATTTCTTATAATTTGAAATTATGTGATCCATGTTAATCAACTTGCTATAACTCAGATTAGGGATAACTTCTATAGCAGTTAGGGCACCAGTAACTGCTGCAGCAAGTACACTCCAAAATTTTAATGGCTTAAAATAATAGAATTTTATTTTTCACCCATATAACAATGTTCCCATTTAGCAACAGGCTTTTTTCCACATTGTGATTCCGGGACCCAGGTTTCTGCTTCTCATGGTTCTATCATTCACTGGAGCCTCAGAGTCCTTTGCTTCCAGTCAGAAAAAAAGAAGTGGGGAGGAGAAGCCCAGACAAGTGGCACACAACATTTCTCTTACTTTCTGTTGGGAGAACTTCTCATTGGTGAGAACATGCTGCCTCAGTTGGATGCAAGGGAAGCTGGGAAATGTAGTACCTGCCTGGAGATTCCTCTCTCAGAACCAACCACTGTGGAAATGGAGACTCAAATTTTGGAGAATATATAGCCCTCTCTGATACGCTTTCTCAAGTCTTTCTTGACAACCGTCTCCTTCCATGGAAGAATCAACTACTTCTCTCTGTTGCTTCCCCTGTAGTTAGACAGAATACTATCACCGGACCTACATCAGTTAGTTTCGTTAGGAAGTGAACATTCAAGCGGGGAGACCACATTTATTTCAGCCTTGTACCAGCACATAGCCCTGTTCCAGGAAAAGAGCAATTATTCCATAACAATTTTTGACTAAATGAATTTACTCAAAGCCCTCTCTGCCGCTTTTGTGTTTTATTTCACAGTTCTGTGTATTTGGAAAAGTATCTTAATCCAAAAGAACCTTATTAAAACGTGTACCCTGAAAAGTTATTGAGGGCATCAGATAAAAAAAACATATATTAAGTGTATAGATATAAGTGATGTTTCCCAGATCCTCATTTTGCACCTGAAATCACAGCCCCTACATAAGTAGTAGATGGAGGGAACGCTTCTTTCTGAAATCCTGATCTTTGAGATATGACTTGAAATATGCCTTCAATCTCTCAGTTTATATCCATAAACCTTTTTTTTTAAGTCATAAAGGAATAAATCATCATAGTACTTCTCAAAAGATGGAATAATTAGATTTTGTAAATGTACAAAAAAGATACATGTGCACCCTGAAAAGCAGCATTTAGACTTTATATTAAACACCTGAGAAGATTTTGTCCATGAGCAGCAATGAAACATTTTGAGAAATTTAAGTCTTAGCGCAGTTCTTATTCGGTCCAGTATGCAATGATATGTTTAATGCAGAATATATATTCATTCATTTCTCAGACAAACATTAATAAGCATCTGCTTTGGCTTATTAACTTAGATTATTTAGAGGAAAATTGAACCATTTATTTGAAATTACCTGGATAACTGTAGAATGCTCTGCACTGGATATGCAGTAAGATCCTTGGGGAGCGTTTTTTAACTGCAACGTGTGGACTCTTTAATAACCAAAGCCCACACCTACCCATTGCTCAAATTCCCAATAAATATTTATAGAATAAATGCAAGAATTACTGTAAAAATTCATCCCTTATTTATACTTTTTAGCTATGACAATGTGGAATTTTGTCAGAATCCAGTGATCCTGGAAAACAGAGTTGTTGAAGAAATCTTCCCATTCTTTTGTGTCTTAGGAGAAACCTTACTACAAAAAACAGCCTTCACTATATGAGTTAAGACTCAGGGATGCTGTCCTTGGTTTACTTATGACATGACCAGACAAAACCTTCCAAATTCCCATTCTTTGCCTCATTAATAGTTGAATTGCTTGTTCCCACTAATCAGTGAGAACCAAATGCTTATTAAGCTAACTTTGGTTAAGCCTCTCTCCTTCCCCCAGGTCCCTGGACTTTGGAACCACTTTCCAGCTGAGCCAGCACACAGCCCCTTAACAGCACCTCCGGAGAGTAGGCTAGTCTGGGTAACATACTCTCTGATTTACTGTCCAATCTGCCGGCCACCCATGCATCCCACTTCTCCACACCTATTACTTTCTAGCTTTGTTCACTTCTTCCTATAAAAGAAAAACTCTTTGCTTAACCTGTGCGTGCTGGCAGATATCACAGTCCATTGCAATAGTCCCTCCCCCTCTGTAACAATAGTCCTTTCCACACTTGTAATGATGCTTTTGAATATTCTTTACCCTAGTTCCAGGTTTTTGTTTTGTTTGATATCTATTTTAAAAGAGAATTATTCTCCCCTACATACACACCCAATGTATAGATGTAAACTAAATTTCTATCTACTATTGTCTTGACTACAATTGTTTCATTTGACATCATAGTGTCTGTTTGATTGGCTGAAATGAAAATATTTATTAACATTCAAGTTGAATAAAAAGAAGATACTTACAACCAATATCAAATTAAGGTGCTCTGCAAATAAAAGTTCCATGACTCTGTTTTGGGATTTGGTGTGGGGAGCATTAGAGAAAGATTGCCTTCCTGAATGTTAGGGGTTACTTGGCTTTGGTTACACAAACTCTCTCCCCATAAGCTTGAATATGTACTGCCATCTACTGGTAAGTACTGCAAAATCAAATAAAAACAAATCTTACTCCTTTCTTCTACACAAGTGAGAACACATTTGTTGAAAAGATAATCTTCTTAGCAACAGACCTAACGATAAATGTTTATGTTCTATATACATAATTTATTAACTGACTATATTTAAATACACTTTTGTCTCATATTTTCTCACATTTTTTAGTTGCTGAAATATTTTTAACTGATTCAGAGTTAAATATCTGAAAAAGTCTAATTATTGTATTATGTTGAAAGAATAGTACAGTTCAGTATAGACAGAGCTTTGATGCAAAAAGTGTGGTCTTCTAACCAGCAGTACCAGTATCGACTGAGAGCTTGTTAGAAATGCAGAATCTTTGTCTAATGGGTATGGAGTTTCAGTCTGGAAAGATGAAAAAACCATGTGATGGATGGTGATGATGGTTGCTCGACAGTGTGAATGTGCTTAGTGCTACTGCACTGTACACTTAAAAATAATTCAAATGGTAAATATTATGTTATGTATATTTTACCACAAGAAAATAATAGTTTTTAAAAACCTGTCATTAAACCAAAAAAAAAAAAAAAGAGAAGAAAGAAATAAAGGAAAAAAAGAAGAAAGGCAAAATCTCAGACTTCTTCTCAGACCCACTTAAAAAGAATCTTCACTTTAACAAGATCATTAGGTGATAGCTTTTCACGTTAAAGTTTGAGAAGCACTGGTACAAAGTATTGTATAGCATCATATAGATAAAAAACACTAGTCAGAAGACTTAAAAAACAAAAACAAAGAAAGAAAAAGAAAGCTCTCAAGACTATCATGGTCCCAGAATCATTTTTCATTTTTCAATCTTTAAATGGATTTCATCCTGCAATTAAAATATTTTGAATCACTGCAAGATCAATTGAAGCAGTTATGAAACAGATTATACCTCTGTTAATGAAAGACAATTAAGAACAATACCCTCAAGCTAAATGTTAATATACATTTGTGCATATTGGAATTCATTTTTCTGTTCAGCATCATTGATGAGACTTTCCGTAAGATTAATTACTGAGACAGCTATGCCAGCAGCCTTCCAAGAAAGTCATGGGATAGTCAAAGGAAAGATACACACGAAGGAGTTGATGTTGAGAGCACTAAGCCACATGTGCATGCACAAACATACATAAACATATACACACACACGCACACTGATGATGATCCCCCGATATCAAGTCAACAGGCCACCGGGGCCAAAATTAAAAGGCTTCTTGTCTCTCTACAGATCCTTTGATCATCTGTATTAAAAGCGAGTTCCTTGCCTCAAGCAATTTTATTTAATGTGCCACATATCTCCTACTTGAAAAAATGAACACAGAAAAATGTGTACATTCTGTGCAATAAAGGACATAGTCACCATTTTTCATAAGTTGTATATAATAACATTTTTTAAAAAAATTTATTGAGTCTTTATGATTAGCACATAATTTTTAAATGTTTCCCTTGTGCTTAGGAATGTGCATTTTCTAGTGATTAGGTGCTAAGTAGATAGAAAATCAAACTTGTTAATAATTTTTACATATCATCTACATTATTATTAATTTTTTCTTTCCCTGGCTGATCAATTAATAAAAGTACATTAATATCTTCCACTACAATGATGAATTAAAATTTTCTTCATGTTCCAGAAGTTGTTGCTTCCTATATTTTAAGACTATTTTACTAGACTGTCTATATATTTCTAAGAAATTTATTATTTTATAATTATATTCTGACCCTCTTCATTCTTCATGATGCTTTTTATCTTAAATTCCATATATTTAATACTACCCAAAGTAGGCTAAACTTTAGAGATTAAGGATCAGAAGTCCCCATGGCCACCCTCACTTCTGACCAGATGGCAACAAATTCCAGTGTTCCCACAACTACCCTCATATTTGAAAATTCACTAGAAAAGTTCACAGGACTCACTGAAACAAAGTGCTACACTTTAATAGTTACAGTTTTGGTATAACAAAAGGGTACAAATTGGAAGAAATGCATAGGGTAAAATCCTAGAGGATTCTAAACACAAAGCTTCCGTCATCTTCTATGCATCAAAGTGTGACAATACTCCAAATATTGCTAAACAAGGAAAGCTCGCTGAGACCCAGCGTCCAGAGGGTTTTCTTGCTTTTTCTGTTTTGTTTTGTTTCATTTTGTTTTTTTTAATCAGAGTTTAACTCTATAGACAAGCGGTCCCTAACCTTTTTGTCACCAGTGACCAGTTTCATGGAAGACAATTTTTCCATGTACTGGGGGTAGCAGATGGGGATAGGGATGGGAGTGGGATGGTTTCAGGATGATTCAAGCACATTACATTTATTGTGCACTTTATTTCTATTATTATTACCTTGTAACATACAGTGAAATAATTATACAACTTACCATAATGCAGAATCAGTGGGAGCCCTGAGCTTGTTTTCCTGTAGCTAGATGGTCCCCTCTGGGGGTGATGGGTGACAGAGACGCCTGAAGTGTGTTTCTTATGTTCAATCTACTCCATAATCTTGTTTTGGTTGCTGCCACTGCAGAAAATCCTGCTTCACAAAGATAGAATGTTGGAAATGGAAGCGGCTCTTCAGTACTTTTGTGGCAATCTCAGGATATTCCATCTTGACTGTAATCCAGAATGTATAGAGATTTGAAGTTGTCTCAAACATAATTTTAAGGCCACCGTCATTTGTGATTTCAAGCAGTTGAACCTCTTCTAGCACGGACAAAATGGATCCACCTGGTTTATTCACAAATGGGTCACAGATCCATTTCCTTCCCAGTTCGGGGGTCTCCTGCGGTTGGGCAGTAATGCTCACATTCTTGAAAGCTGAGACAGGTGATCAAGCACCAGTTGGGAGAAAGAAGGCCCTGGCTCAGTCTCTTTCAAAATCTCTGCTAATGTTTGAAACATGTCAAACATCCCAGTGTTCACTTGTCGTCCCCATAATTCCAGTTTGGCTTTGAATTCAGCCAAGTCTGGTGACTTGAACACAGTTGTCGTTCTCCCCTGAAGTGACAGATTGAGTTCATTGAGTAGGTTGGATATGCCACACAAGTAAGCAAGTTTTGCAACCCATTCTGTGTCATTGAAATGTGCTGCTAGTGGTGACTGTTTTTCTAAAAGAAATCTCTGGAGTGGCTCTTGTAACTCAAAAACTCTGTCCAGTGATCTCCCTTTAGAAAGCCAACTCACTTCTGTGCATAAGGGAAGACGTGCTCTGTGTCCATCTCCTCACAGAGCTGTGCAAACAGATGTGAGTAAAGGACATGTACTTTAATGTGGCTGATAATTTTAATCACATCCTGTACAACATCGTTTAGTTCAGGTGACATTTTTCAGCTAGCCAGTCTTTCTCTATGGATGACACAGTGCGTTCATTGACTCACATTCAGAAGTGACTTCCATGACTTGAGTAGTGAAACCAGAAAGCTATCCAGTCATGGTAGCTGCTCCGTCCATGCACATACCTATACAAAATGACCAATTCAGTTTTTCTGATTATGTAATCACACAAAGACTTGAATAGTTCTACAGCTCTAGTGTTGGTTGGCAACAAAAGTGCACATAACATATCCTCCTGCACATCCTCCTGAAAATATATTGCACAAAAACAAGCATTGTTGACTCGTTGTCAACATTGATAGACTCGTCAACTTTAATTGCATACCACAGTGACTCATTAATCCTCTCTAACAATTGTGCCTCACTATCCTCTGCTATTTCATCAATTCATTTAGTTGCAGTGCTAGCCAAAAGAGGAACACATGCCACCTTTTGAACTGCAGTTTCTCCTAGAAATTCACGGCAAATGTCCTTAGCAGCAGGCAGGATCAACTCTTCACCAATAGTAAAGGGCTTCTTAGCTTTAACAATGCTGTTGGCCACTAAGAACGATGCTCTCAGTGCAGATACATTTGATGAAGTGGTGGCTTTCAGTAACTGCTTCTCTTCTTTACGTTCAATATTTTTTTTCTTTTGAAAAACTCCAAAGGCTTATCTTTTAATGCAGGGTGCTTGGTTTCCATGTGGCAAAGCAGTTTTGAAGTTTTCATGGCTTTGTGGATAGCCGGTCACCACATGTTATACAAAGCGGGCTTGGAGAATGTGAATCACCTGTTGCAATGAAACTGTAATTTAAGTAGGACTCTTGGTATTTTCTTTTAAACACAGCTTTCATTTTGTTGGCAGTTTCAGAGTCTTCTGTGGTCTTATAATTGAATCTTTCTCCCTTTTCAAAGAAGATCTCCAATGATGTTTGTTTTTTACTCATTTTTATTAGGGTTAGCTTGTGGGTTTACCAAAACTGTTATGGTGGCAAGCACACAGTGTGAGAAAGAGGCATAGATGGAAGTGGTAAATAAAATAATGGGTGGGCCACATATGGATGAAAATAGGTTTCGATTCTGACTTAAAGCCTGCCACAAGATGTAGCTGTCCAATTGAATTACATCAACTCGCTTGCCACTATAAAGCCTGCCACCAGATGCAGTTTAATTGTCTCTTGCAACTCACTGATAGAGTTTTGATATGAGTCTGCAAGCAATTGATTTATTATGGTTTCTGTGCAGTCAAACCTCTCTGCTAATGATAATCTGTATTTGCAGTCACTCCCCAGCGCTAGCATCACCACCTCAGCTCCACCTCAGATCATCAGGCATTAGATTCTCATAAGGAGCACACAACCTAAATCCCTCACATGTGCAGTTTATAGTAGGGTTCACATTCCTGGGAGAATCTAATGTCACCGCTGATCTGACAGGAAGTGTAGCTCAGGCAGTGATGTGAGTGATGGGGAGCGGTTGTAAATAGAGATGAAGCTTCACTTGCTTGACTGCCACTCACCTCCTGCTGTGAAGCCTCATTCCTAAAAGGCCACGGACCAGTATGGGTCCATGTCCTCGCAGTTGGAGACCACAGCGAATAGGCATGATTTAGTGAATCATTGCCCACTTGACTCAATCTCCGGCTGCTCCTCCTCTCCACAGGAATCAGGCTGATATCAAAGTATATGGTTGGTTTTTCCAGTATAGCCAAACCCAATCTGCATCATCAACTCATTAGCATAAACTATCTAAGAACCCACCATTAGTCACCTTATTAGCATAACTATCAGGTGTGGTCTAAGGGGCCTGCCATAACAAAGACATTCCAATTACTTGGAAAAATCCAAGAGTTTGGAGGCTACCTCCCAGGAGCCAGAATGAAGGCCAGAAATCTATTTGGGTAAAGTTAATTCTTCACTACACAAGTACTAACACTACTACTCTTACTTTCTTTTCATTATGATTTATCCACCAAGCATAAAATAAGATGGTAGAAATATCCAAGTACTTTAATAATCATTCATAATGAATATAAATGGATGAAATGCAGCACTAAAGAAAATTTGTCTTAGGAATAAAACAATTCTTGCTATTTACAAGAACTAAACCTAAGTCGTATGGACATGTCATCAGATAAGTACAAATTGAAACCACAATGAGACACCATTACACAACCACCAGAAGAGGCAAAATTTATAAAACTGTAATAAAATACCTAGAGTCTAAGTTGTAGCACAACTTGCACTCTCATACGTTTCTGGTAGGAGTGTAAATTGGTTCAATTACTTTGGGAAAATGTCTTAAAATGTATAATTTATGCTTCTAGGTTTATACCCAACAATAATGTTTAACAAAAGACACGCATAAAAATATTCACAGAAGCTGTAATCATAACAGCAAAAAATTGAAAACAACCTAGTGTCCACTAGGAGTTCAAATGGATATTTTCACATCAATGAAAAAGGATAAGCTGAGATACCAATTGAACAACATGGATGAATCTTATAAATAATTCTGAAGGAGCAAAGTCAGACACACAGAGTAAATCTTACATTATTCCAGTTAATATAAAAGGTCCACCAAAGGTAAAATATATGATCATAGAAGTCAAAATAGTGGTTATCCTTGGAGGGGAGTACTGAATGGGTAGAGCATGAGGAAGCCCTCTGGGTTACTGGAAATCTTCTCTATCTTAATCTTAGCTAAACTTAATATACATACTTTTTTATATAAACCATACCTCAATGAAATAATAATAAAACCATAAGGATATAAAAAGATATTTGCTTCCAAGACAGCCTCACCTTCACCTTTCACTCACAATCTGCTTTCATTGACAGAAGTAGAAGTACAGACTAGACAAGGTATTTGGGGGTGGGGGTATAGGGAATGAGCCCAGAAAAAAGGAAGGATATTGATATTATCAACCAAAGTTAATATAGCAGAATCAAGACATCTCAGTACTTAGGTTGAGAAATAGGGATAAGAAAAGGGATCAGGCATAAAAGGAGAAGGTAACATTGCACACAGCAGTCCTAGGAAGAAAGTCAGAACCATCAAATCCATGCTCTGCTCCAGAATGGCGGGCCTAGCTAGATATTTAACATGGCTTTAGTCCTATAAGCGTGTGAAATAATGTGAGAAAAACACTCTAAACACTGGCAGACACAGGGCTGAAACACTGGACTCACCTCTTACAGTAGAACGGTCCAGTTACTGGGAACTTTTGTCAGTGGAAGACCAATGTGTCCTCCTCAAGTGCTCCAATGTCTAGAAAATCCCCTTCTCTGTCCAGTTGGAGTCCTCCTTTTTCTAGTTGTATTAGCTTTCTGGGACTTCCATGGCACAATACCACAGTTACTTGTCTTAAACAACATAAAAATTTTGTCTCACAGCTGTGGAGGCCAGAAATCCAAAATTAGGTGTCAGCAGGGCTGTGCTTCCTCTGAAGGTACTAGGGAAGGATCAGGTTGAGGCCTTTATCCTAGTTTCTAGTAGTTCCTTGCCTTGTGGCAACATAATTCCAATATTCACATGGTGTTTTTCCTGTGCACACGGTCTCTGTATTCAATTTTTTTTTATATGGACACAGACATAATGGATTAGGGCCCACCTTAATAACCTCATCTTAAATTGATAATCTGCAAAAACTATTTCCAAATAAGGTCCCATTTACAGGTACCGGAAATAAGAACTTCAATATCTTTTTCGGGGTACAATTCAACCCGTAACACTAGTCCTCCATTAATACTGACATTGCAATGACCTTGAACTTTACCTTAATTAAGTGTCCAAGAGCAAAGCCTTCCTCCCAGGATCTCTTTTTTGCTACTTTTTGTAGACAGATTGAGATGGCATCATCCACATCCACAAATATATCGCCTATCCGTTCTCTTAGTAAGGCAGCTAGCAGTTGTTTCAGCAATTACTCATAAAATTCCTAGCAAAATACCAACTTTCTAATCTCAAGGATCTTAAAGAATCTAGATCTCCAGGCATTCTGTCATAGTATAAATGTAGGCAAAAATCTCCAGTTAATGCACATTACACAAATGGAGGTGGAGAGGTAGAAATTGGAATGCAAACATCTCTTGAACTGTTGACCTCCTTTATCCCCAGTTTCATTACCTAAATTCATGCCTCACCATCTTCTTCCTGGATTGTTTTAATAACCTCCTAATGGGCTTCCTTTCTCCAATCCTACCCGCTCTCAAATCCATTCTCCACCTAAGACCCAGAATGATCTTTCTAAATCACATACTCCCCTCCTCAAAACCCATATTAGCTTGAAATTACTCTCGGGATAATGTCCCAAATTCTGATAATGCCTTTCAGGCCCTTATTTAAAGGAAGTTCAATTCTTTGAATTCGCCTTACTCTCTCTGTCTTTCAGGAAATTGTTCCTGGTTTTGCTTCTGCCTGGAATTCTCTTTTCACATCATCTCTTGTTTCAAGTGGTTGACTCGATTGAACCCTTAATCCTTACATAAACTTTTCCTGAACCTCTAAAGGCTAGATTAGATGCTGCCCTCCCCTACCATCAGGTACTTCCACAGTACTCAGTACTTAACTCCTTTTATGGTTTTTTGTCACTCTATTGTAATTACATGTGCACCTCTCTGTTTCCTCAATTATTCTTTAAATTTCTTCAGAGACGGTATCATGTTATCTTGTTAACTGGTCTGTTCTTAACACCTAGCAGTGCCCCCTTCCCATAGTAGGTATTCGGTAAAGTTTTTCTAAGTAGATAAATAACTGAATCATTCAGAAAAAAGATATTACCAATATTTCTTTTTTCTGTGATTAGAATTGTCCCCAAACTCATTTTTAAAAAATAAATTTCCCTGATTTTAATTCAATGGAGTACTGCTCTAAAATTATCAGATACACAAAAGTAACATTTTATGTAGGGTAGACTCATGCTTGATTCCATCCAAATAGGGTTAGTTGCTAACGTCCCCAAAGCACTTCATTATAAGGTGTCCACACTTTAAAAGCTTAGACACCAAAAATACATGACTAAAACAGATGTCTGTTTCAGAGGGTAAGCTTTCCCAGCATGAGCAATTCTTTTGTGTTTTGCTTCAGAATACAGAAATGCATGACATGCAAAAAACGTGTGAAATACAACAGATATTTTGATATATTAAAAGAAGTATAGAAGTGAGGTTTTGTTCACAAAACAGAGCTGCTTTGTGTTGTAAATCAAGTTGTGTTCACACACAAATATCCTCTATTCACTGAGAAAAAAGTGTGAAAATTTTTTTTAGAAAAGAGAGAACAATATTGTACTTAAAGGATCTTATTCCTCTACCTTGCAAAACAGGACTTATGAAAGTGTATAGCTCTTCAGGACAATTTATGTCACCTTTCAAGAATGAAAACCAAACCAAACAAAAAGCTAGCACTTTTTTTTTTTGATCAAATAAAGTATAAATAGGATAATTTCATGTATTTCTGCAAACAAAGTACACATTTTGAAGGCTTCGGAGAAACAAAGCATTGTTACAAGCTAATAGATTCCTTCTTGTAGCTATATGCCGGGGCACCTATCAAAAACATGTCCAGTCAAGGGGCTGACATAGTTTCAAAGTGAGGCCATTAATCTGGTGACAGCACTCCATTAAACTAACTCTGCAAGTCACTTTGTTGGAGGAATAAACTATTGGAGGGAAAATGGGACCCTTGTTTACTGTCATTATTGACTAATTACAACGTGATTGCTTAGGGACAAGCCAATTGTTTGCATCATGTAGAAGGATAACAAAGATAAAGAAACTCCACTTTGGAGGAATTCAGCTAAGGGGATGCATTTCTCTTACTGACTCTCCTCAGGAAATAGGGAGAAAAAGATCCTGTTCTTCCATGTGGGAGGTGGGAGGAGAATTCATTTAAAATAACATAATTAATATAGCATGATTTTGTTCTATAAATAAACTGTATGTAAATTTCTAGAATTCCAAATAACTTATTTTCTAGTATTTACATTTTATACACTATGAAAGTAAAATATTGATCCATCAAAAAATAAACTTTTTTACATTTTCCTTTCCAAAGAATTGATATGACAACAACAGCCAAGAAAATAGTGATCTAATTAAATAAATCAAATATTTCTTAAGGCTGCATTTACTAGATTTTTAATTTAATCTGAGTTTGCCATTAGACTATCTCATGGGATTTATTTGGAATTGTTCTTCCAGAGGTATACTCAATTCTTGATTATCTAAAAAAAGCAGAGTGTAGGCAATAGCAAAGATAACTAAATCTACAAATCATTCCATTGTCTAAAGCTCTTCTAACAAATTTCACAAAACAACTTCACTTCAAGTTGATGTGTTAATGAACCAGAAAATGACCAAAAGGTGAGTAGTAAGAGAGAAAATAAGCAGAAATAAGGACTTCGGAAAATGTGTTAGCTGCATTATTGACAATAAAATACTCTTTTATGAGGTGGACAGGGAGGTGGGGGAGGGTTATTTCAGTGAATAAAATGCAGCCCAAGGTTTGTCCTTTTGGGGTGTAAATCATACATGGAGTCTAATATATCATGAGTTATATACTTTAACACATTATGAGATATATGAGAGAATAAACGAATAGGTCTTATGAAGCAGTAGAGTAAAAATTTAGATTATGTAGCTGTGAAAGGAGGCAGTAATTATTAACAGTTAAGCATTTTCAGCCATGTATAAAATATTCCCTGAGTGCCAACAGGTACTATGTTAGCTATAGGAACAGTGGTCATTAAGATAGGTACAGTTATTGCCTTCAAGAATCTATTAGGAAAACAGATATTAAGTAAATGATTACAGCTAATTAATCAATTGATTAGTTAACATTATGAAAAGTCTATGAGGAAATAAAGGATGTTATGAAAATGCAAATCAAGGAACTGACTGCGTCTGAGAGGCGAGTATTCTCTGGGGAAATACAATTTAAAGATTGCCAGGTGCTAATTCAATTTAATAAACCTTTATTGGGCATTTGCTATCTATAAGGTACCATATCACATTTTGTATATACTTTTGCATGTGTATAGTACTATACTTTTTGATAATAAGGTGTGTTCATACAATGAAGGATGTGATGTTAAGTCATTCACAAGTAACTACAATAGGAAGCAGAAGAGAATTCCTGATAAGTTTTAGGAATATCATAGGAGAAGAAATTGCTACTACTTCATTTTCTTGATAAGACTGGTTAAATAAAACTGAAAGTAGGCACCGATCAGGTTATCTGAGTAACAATGGTACAAGAGACACCTTTCAATGGCTTCCCAATAGCAGGCAAAGATGACAAAGGCTTTAATGAACAACTGGCATCCTGTACAGGATAACACCTGAGACAGAGTGCTCACAACACATATTTTAGCACCAGATCCCCTACAATGAAATGAAAAAAAAATGGTTCCAAAGATACTTTCAATGAGGACTTTTTGGTGGGCCATGGATAATCACTTGGGGGCTTGAAGCTCTAGCTCTACTGGTTCCAAAAGTTTCCCTTTTGAGTCTCCTATTATTTTATGTAAATAGGCTGAATTAGTAACATTTATTTCATTTAGAAAAAATGGCAGATACCCATCAAGCTTTTTTATTAGTCTTTATATCAATAGAAATCCTAAGCTCCATAAATCTAACAATATTACATGTATGGGTAGTACATCAATGAATAGATCAACTGGTAATGTGAATTCACATAAAGCCGTGTTTGTAATTGGCCAAATGAATGAATCTCAATGAACATATTACTGTTTTGTTTTTTTTTTTTTAAAAAAAAAGAAATCTGAAAGCCTTCTTGGGTGATGAAGACCACCCTCATCATGACAATAACAACTACCATTTATTAAACACTATGTGGCAGACCCTGGATAAAGCATTTAATAAACATTATCTCACTTAACTGCCCCAAGAAATCTATAAGGAATGCAATAGTCAACTTACAAATGAGGAAGCATGTTCACATTTACTTATTGTCATTCAAAAAACATACCAGGCACATCTCCCGTACTCTGGGAACACAGCTCAGAAAGGTTCTCGAAACTTCTGGAGGCTATGCTTAGCAAGTGGTGGATCAGGATTTGAACCCATTATCGTAACTACCATGTTATTCTCCAGCAGTTAATGGCGGTGGTTCATCTTCAAAGATTTAGTGAAATTTCACTTGTAATTAAATTTCATTGCAAAGTTAAGAGATCAAGGGAGAAATGGGATCTGTTGAGGAGGAATGTGTTTTTTTGCTTTCCAAATTACATTCCTTACAGCTGTAGAGAACCTCACCTGCTACAATGGGCACCCTCTCTCCATTGCCTGCCATGCAGAGCAGATCCCATGAAAGCAATGATCTGCATATATTGTTTTTACCTTATTTCACACAGGATTTTTAAAGTGGTGAAATTTTAAAAGTCAAATTAGAAAGTACTTTTTAAGTATTGTTTTAACCCATTCATCTGATTTAGTGGACATTTTTTGATATTTTTATGTTGTAGGTCTTCTTTGCTGCTTGGTTAGCAAGTAATTCTATGCTTTCATTATTTTCTTGCCTCTGATATAGATGATCCTATTACCTTAATAAGTCAATTAAATCTATAAGAGCAACTAGTCTACTGGTTCAATGATGACATACCAAGGTTAAAGTAAATCAGCTATAGCTCAAGAGATCAGAAATGAATAAAGCTGAATCTTTGGTATATGTCCATATTTATTCACTTAATGAAAGAACAAAAAGATATTCCATGGATGATGCAGTACATTGCAGCTGTGCCTAATCTTAGAGTTAGTCACTTTTATGACTGATAGTTCCAGAGGTCCACTTTTCTTTTCTATATTTTTGCTCAATTTTTAAACAAATGAATTCTTTATTCATAGAAAACATTTTGCACATCATTAAAATTAAGAAAAATCTTAAGCCTATATATCATTGTGTTGTTGGTTTTCCATTTTATTAATAAATATGACTTCACATTTCATTCGGAAATCACTTGGAATTCTGAGCTAATGCCTCTGTGGATATTTGACCAATTATACCAAACACTCAAGACAAATGTGACCTCTCTAAATGATCTAGCTTTGCAATAGAGAGAAAACAATTGATCAGAAAAGAGATAATTATCTACCTCTTACCGATTTATTTTTAACAATAAGAATGCTGTTTTTTTAAACTGTATAAAAAAAAAGTACTGCTGTGACCTTTAAAAATGAAAATTTTCATAGATATTTTTACAATTTCAAG
Source organism: Avahi laniger (assembly GCA_963575035.1). Lineage (NCBI taxonomy): Eukaryota > Metazoa > Chordata > Mammalia > Primates > Indriidae > Avahi > Avahi laniger. Next base: position 3,953 of record CAUYSK010079854.1, on the reverse strand, counting down.
TAGGACAAGGTCATTTGAAAAATGTTCTTGGGATAATTTTTAGCCTACCCATTTAGCTAAGGTTCAAAGCAAACAATACAAGTTATTTCTATTTTTATTCAAGTGTTTCCTTTTCACACTTGAATAGATAAAATTTACTTCATATTGTTTACATCTTTTGCTATTTTTCGTAGTTGGTCTACTCATTTCAAATACAGAAAATGCTTTCCTTTTTCCATTTTTTTAAATTTCCTCATTTCCAGCTTGGGAAACTTATTATAGCTGGTACGAGACAGAAACTGATATTGTTGCTGCTGTTAATATTCAGCTATTGTCAACTGTGTGCACAATATGAGATTGCATTAGGCACCATGGAAAGGCATAAGAAGATGGAAACTTTGCTTCTGTCCTCAGTAAACCTGCACTCTAATGAAATTTGTGTAATGGACACTCATGGAAACATATGATGCACTAGAGAACCATGCTACAAATGTTTAAAGAGTTCAAGTGCCAAATTATTATAGAGCAGTATCTCCAGTTCTTTGTTTGAAAAACATCCATTAGGATTCCATTGCTAATAATATTAGGGACACTAAATTTCAAAAGGACTATGAAAGACCCAAGCATCTCTAAGGATAACATGGTAGTTAATTTTACAGAATGCCTCATGGGTGCCAAGCCCTGGAACTTAAAAGCATTCACACTCAATCCTCACGACAACCCCGCCTGCAGGGTTTGTCTCCATTTTCCACATGAGGGAGCTCGGACGTAGAGAAACTAAGTGTTGAGTGGGGTTATATAGCTAATAACGACAGAGTAGGTATCGGAAACAAATTATTCCAACTCCAAAGACCAAGCTTTTCTCATTCCCCCGCGCAACCTCTTGAGCTGCTTCAACCAGCTGATCTACTGTTCTGAACCACTTCTTTCTGCTATATTGCCTATATTTTCCCTCTGATCTCAGCAGACTGTATCTTCTCCCCTCTCCTTTGTACCTTTCTCCCTGTGTTGCGCTACCTGTTATCAACAGGCACCACCAGCACCAGCAGCAACACTTCAGCACCCGGAGTGCTGAGAACTAGTTTTCCCAGGTGAGCTCCAAAAGTGCGGGTGCAGTTCACCATACAGAGGAGCTCCCTGGCCATTTAGAGGAAATAAAGCCAAGACTCCGCTGTGCTTTGGCGCAAGACCACCGCACGCAGCAGGGGCACCGCAGCTTCCTGAGATGCTTGGGGACAAGTGTCTCCACCCATGTTTCAGATTGCCAGGTGGTCATAGTAGTTAGTGACGGTTGTCCAGCTGCACTTTAAAACCTTACCCCCTTAACTTCTCTAATATTCTTTAAGTCCAAAATCTTAACAATAAATCACCTTTATTCCCAAAATACCTTACCAGGCTGAGATTGATACGCTCCCCAATCTATAAAGCTCCCCTTTCTCATCAGTAACCCACATAGTACCTGATACATAATGACAACTTGATGAATGTTTGTTGAATAGAGTCATAAAAACCACAGAAGCTCTGGAGAGTGGGAAATGACCTTAAATACAGAGACTGGACATAAAACCAGGTAAGACAATGAGAAAATAAGAAAGCAGGTCTCTACTCTCAAGAACATTATAGTCTGTGGGAAGAAAGTCAATGGGTAAATATATTATGATGTGATAAAAATAATGACAGATATGTATAGGGCCATACACACAAAGGGGAGGGCCACCAGGTTCAGACAGAAGCAGAAAGGATGGAATTAGAGAGAGAAATTTTCAAGGAAGGTATACAGAGGCAGTCTCTCAGTTATGAACATGGGTAAGCAAGACAAATAGGTGGTGGGGGCAGAACACTCCAGGCACGATGGGAGCACCACGTTCAGAAGAGCTGTGTGTAACCAGAGCACAGAGGAACAAATGCCATGTGGAGATGAAGCCGAAGGCAGAGCAGGGACCTGAATTTTAAAGGCTTTCTGTTCCATGCTAAATTGCTTGGATTTTAATCTGAAGGCAATGAGGTGGCATTAAAGGTTTATTTTTTAGCTGTGGAGTAGCAGGTACAGATTTCTATTTTAAAAAGATCAAGGTAACTGTGGGATGGAGCCAGAAAAGCTGGAAGGAGTTTGCTTCGCAGTATGTCCAGGTGAGAGATGATGAGGATCTGAACTAATGAGGGGGGAGGAGAAATGGATTTCACGTATTTGAAATGGACGTAGACTTCGATTGTTTAGACAAAGGAAAAAGAGGGGGAACAGTGAAGCAGTGGGACCCAGAATGATGCTTCGCTGTCTGTGCTGGATGGTGGACCCTGTAACAGAGCAGCCTCAGTGAGGTGGAGGAGGAGGTGAGGGAGCTTTGGGGTATAGTCTTTTTTAATTTCTTGAGAGAAGAAGGTGTATTGACTTACAATCCTCGCATTCATCACAAGCCAAGCACAATATATTGCAGACAGTGTGTTTGTTTCTTGGCAAATGTGTTGATTGATTGATTGATTGATCGCCATAGATTGGCCCTAATATATACTGAATCAAGTTGGATAATGTTTACCTGAGAGGGCTTCACTAAGATTTTATGTGCGAATGGTAGAAGGGCAGCAGCATAGTGCATTTATAAAAAACCATCTGCCCTAAGAATTTGTAATGTATATACTAAATACTTGGCATCTTAGAAACTATTATTTGTATATTTATGGGGAACAAAGATTATGTCTTATCTTACCCTCATTTTATCCCAAGCTACCTTCATGGCACATAGTAGGTATTCAATTGACATATGTTGACTAAAAGTATGAATCACAATCACTAGGTCATAGTTTATGTACTAAATTGAATTGTGAAAGTCCATATTTAATAACAGATACATGAAATAATGATGGAGGCTATGTCATTTTTACTGTCCAATAATCACAAAGAATCTTTGTTTACTATCTTTGTGATATATTTGTAGTTGGAGTCTGTCCCTTTATATCTGAGCAATTCTGCCTCCATCTGCTAGTGATGCCAGATGGAGGAGAGGCAGGGAGACCAAGAGATTAATGAAGCAACTCATCAAGTTGTTTGAAAGGCAAAAATATATAAGAAAATCAAATCTGTTGAGATGCCCTTTCCAAAGAGCGATGGCTGCATATTGTATAAGTTTAAAGTTTCTGGAGACAAAAAAAAACAAAAGGAAAAGAAAAGAAAAAGCAAAAAACTGGGAGAAAACTTCTGGGAGATAAAATTGTTAATGACTTTTAAGACATCCATTTTGCAAAATCACAGGGTATCATCTTCTCCCCAGTGTCTATGCTAACGCCCTGGTAGCAAAGGACATTAACTCTTTCTGACCACAAGGGTGAAATTAACTGCACTGGGGAGTGTGGAGTCCATTAGCGGAAATGGTTCCCCAGGGCTCTTACTTGGTGATGGCTTCAGACACCATGAAAAAAGGGTGCAAGCTAGTTTTTTCAAAGAAAAGCCAGTAGTTGAGAACAGAGGTATTGTCTGTAATTTATAGGAGGAAAGGAAAGGCAACATCAGGTAAACTCTGCTGGATCTTGCAATTCTTTGGAAAGCAGTAGTGAAAATGAGGGGGAAAGAAACACACAAGCAACATTTGAGGGCAGTGCCAGACTTCAGCCAGTGAGAGATAAAAGATAAAAAGTCCCTCAGTCAGTGCCGTCGTGCAACAAGCTATAAGATTCATCATTACAAAATACGTTCTACTGGAAATAAATTCATTTTAAATGTTGATAACTCATAAAATTGCATGACAAAGAAATAATTTGATAATATTACAAATGAAAAAATACAGAATTAGAAAAAAAAATATATATATATATATATTTTTTTTTTTTTTTTGGTTGGCTGGGCGCGGTGGTTCACACCTGTAATCCCAACACTTTGGGAGGCCAAAGCAGGAGGATCACTTGAGACCGGAGTTCAAGACCAGCCTGGGCAACATAGTGAGACCCCGTCTCTGCAAGATAGAAAAATTAGCAGGACGTGG
>CAUYSK010079851.1:0-47748 GCA_963575035.1 Avahi laniger | reverse complement strand
TCGAACTCCTGAGCTCAAACAATCCACCCACCTTGGCCTCCCAGAGTGCTAGCATTACAGGAGTGAGCCACCACGCCCGGCCACGTGGCGGGTTTTTACAGAGGCTTGGGAATCAATGTAAATGTGGACAGGCTGAGCCGTAATTTATGGCGAGTCAAAAACCACGGCCCTCTCTCTTTAGTGGTGGGAAACTGAGGCAGTTCACCAATGCAATGGGGATCGTGGCCAAAGACAGTGTTAGTCCAGGTTCTCGGTCTCTTGATTGGGGAGGAGCGTGGCAGAGGCTGGCAGTTCGCACCCCAAGGTCTGTTTTCCTCTTCGTGAGAATGAACACAGGAGGCGTGGCACAGACACCCATGTCACAGCCTCCTCTGCAGGTGGGGGTGGGGCGACGTGACTAAGTTCTGGCCAACAGGACGTGAACGGAAGTGAGGTGTACAAATCTAGCTCATGACCTTGAGGGCAGGGGACCTGCCTCCTTTCAACCTCCTCCAGGGGGATAAGGGCAACCCCCTGAGCTGGCTGCACAAGACAGAAGGGGCTTGGGCCCTCGCATGACCTTGCGGCGCAAGTTCACCATATTCGCCCTGGACTATCTGCCCTTGGATTATTATGGGAGATAGAAAGGCTTCCTTCTAATAAATAAAAAACAAATATTACTATTTCTTTTATTATTATTCAAAAGAAATAAGAAACATATTACTTAAGCCGTTGAGAATTTGGATCTCTTTAAAATTGGCTGAACCAATTGAAAATTGGCTGAACCTATACCCAGCTCCTGTAGGGAGAAGATGCCTCTGGCTGGTACGAGACCCAGTGATATTATGAGATTCATGGAGCAACGACCCTGTGCCAAAGGCTTTACACGTTCTATTTTACTTAATCGTCACAACCACCCTATGTGTTACGTATGGTTACACTCATTTACAGTTAAGGAAACAGGGATTCAGAGAAGTTAAGTAACTTGTCCAAGGCCACACAGCTCGTGGCTGGTGGAACTGGGACTGGAACCTGGGTCTGGCCCGTGAGCTGAGAAAGCTCCCGTTCTCTGCCCCCCACCATGCCTTCCATGGGGGAAAAAGGTAAAGGGGTGAAGGAAGACAGGGAGGAAGGCAAGTGAGAAAGACGAGAGGGAAAAATGAAGCAAAACTGGGGGTAGATATGGAGGACCACTAATGACGACCCCAGGGCTGCCTGATGGCCAAACTCCAGAGGCCCAGGATCCTCTACCTGGAAGTGGCTGGGGCAGACCCCTCCCTGCCCCCGGCAGAGGAAGAGCCTCGACTCCTGTATCCGAGGAGGGCGCTTTGCCCTTTGGGAAGGAGCCCTGCCTGCCCCTCCCCCGCAGGGCGCTTGGCCCGGCTGCCGGGCTCAGGTACCTTCGCTGTTGACTTCGGGGAGCAGCTTGCGCAGCGGCCGCTTCACCTCCCAGGTGCTGCTGACGAAGGAGGGCATCACCCGGAGCAGCTCGTCCTTGTCCTCCTCCCGGATCACAGGGATGGTCTCCAGGATAAGCTGCATCTGCTCCAGCTCGTGAGCCCCTGTGGAGGCAACGCCAGGTGGGTGAGCGTGTGCCCGAGTGGCTGCGGTGTGCAGAAGCCCCCGAGCGGCTCCAGGTAGCTGGGGAGAGGCAACAGGGGACAGTGGGGTGGCACTGGGCTGGGACACAGGGGACCTGGGTTCTGGTCTTCTGTCGCTAGCTTGCTGTGTGACTATGGGCAGGTTGCTGCCGTCTCTGGGGCGTGGCTTCGCCAATGTAGCAAGAAGGGGTGGAACATGGTAGTGTCCGAGGCCCATCCCGTCATGCTCTGTGCCTCCGGTGCCGACAGTCTGCACGGACCCAGGCAGCCAGCGCTAAGGTGATGGGGACGGCCTGGCCCAGTGCCCCCGAGCGCTCCTTCCCACACGCCTCCGCACGGCCTTTATCAGGCTGGGGAGGGAAACAGCTTTAAGTTTGGAAATGAGCTTTACCCTTTAGCTTCCAATTAGGACAGCCCATCCAGAAGACTCTCAAGAGGAAACTCTTTCCCCTCCAACCGCAGCCACTAATTTTTTCTCCTGTAGAGTTTTGAGTCAGTGTCCAGGGCTAGCCCTCCCTCCCACCTGTCTCATCTCTCCTCCTGCCTGAAATTGGCTGGAAAACATGGAGCTGGGAGGTCTGTGCAATTTCACTTGGAAAAATAAGGTAGCAGGATGGTTCGCCCTGGGCACAGAATGGCTCAGGGTGCATTGTTAGCTTTTTTTTTTTTTTTTTTTTTTTGAGACAGAGTCTCACTGTGTTGCCCGGGCTAGAGTGCCGTGGCGTCAGCTTAGCTCACAGCAACCTCAAACTCCTGGGCTCAAGCGATCCTCCTGCCTCAGCCTCCCAAGTAGCTGGGACCACAGGCATGCGCCACCATGCCCAGCAAGTTTTTTCTATATATTTTTTAGTTTTCCAATTAATTTCTTTCTATTTTTAGTAGAGACGGGGTCTCGCTCTTGCTCAGGCTGATTTCGAACGCCTGAGCTCAAACAATCTGCCCGCCTCGGCCTCACCAGAGAGCTAGGATTACAGGCGTGAGCCACCGTACCGGCCAGCATTGTTAGCTTTTGTTGTTGTTCTTTTAACCCTTTGTGCCTCCAACTGGACCATCAGACCTTTGAGAACAGGGACTATGTCTTACTCAGTCTTGTGTCTCTGGCACCTGGTCAAGGATCCACCAAAGCACAAAATCCACCAGAAGGAAGACACTAAGGGCTCCTTGGAGTCAGGCGGGTAAACGAAGATGTTTGCATGTGGGGCCTAGGATTTGGGGGCATGAGCCCTGATTTTCTGCTTCATGTCACTTTCTTGTCATTGTTTCCCTTGACCTGTTTTTTTTTTTTTTTTACTTAATTGTACATTAAATAATATATTATGTATCTTAAATACTTACTGGAAAAAGTTGGCAGCATGAATGAAAGAAAGAATAGCATAGCGTAGAATACCCCCTCATTGCTGGGGGTGGACACGGAGTTTTCTGGGTCTCTTGTCACTCCTCATTGGGTAAATTTGTTCCTGCAGCTCCTGACATTTGCCTGTACCCGATATAAAGACCTTCTTGGCGATTCAGACGTGGCTTTGTCTTAAAGTCCTGCCAATGTGCCCTTAGCAAGGCCACTCTTAGCCATTTCCTCTACTCTGAGCTCACTTCCCCACCCTGCGTTATCTGAAGAGGATTCACCTATTAAACAAAGGTGAGGCTGTTGTTCTTTTAATCCATTGTGTCTCCAACTAGACTCCTTCTGGGCCCAGGTGGAGTTCAGGGCCCTTTCTGGGGATGGCATCTAAATTCCGTCTTATGATCCTAAGTTCCCTGGTGGAGAGAGTCTCATCTGACTTTCTCCTACTGCCTCCTAACTGTCCCCCTCCCGCGTGCTCACTGTCCCCATCCTGGGCACTATGTTCTGTGCACACAGAACAGTTGTCAGAGCCTGGGGCCTCGACTGGTGCGTAGGAAGCTCCTTCTCCCCTGCGGGCTTGAGCATTCTGCAGCGCCTGCTGAGCTGATTGCTGCACCAGCCGCCTAACACATGGTCACTCGACAAAGAGAAAGAACAGCCAGACCAGGGACAGAGACCTGCCAGCTCCATGCGGGGCTGTGGAGGATTACAAGCAGCCTTGACACTTGCAGGCTCAGGTTGGTAGACAGAGGGAAAGTCGGGATTTCGGGGTGGAGGAAACCCAGATGGATACTAAGGACACATCTTTGCTCCCAGGGTCACCAGAAGGGTCACTGCTGTCTTATTTGTTGTGAGGCTCAGAGGCTTTGGTAGGGGGAATCTTATAATATTAGGTCCTGGGTTATGAATGGGGGGCTGGGGTGACTCATCCTATTCCCTCCCTCGCCCCATCCCTTCCCTGCAGTGCAGGGTGAGGCAGCCCCAGGGGTGCACGACCGCCCTGCAGGCTTCAGAGCCGGCCATGCCTCCAAGGAGCCCACAGACAGAGAGCAACAGATGCTCCCGCTGGGCAGTGCCACAGTCACTGACCAAGCAGGAGGACGGGGTGGGAGACTTCTCAGCTTCCCAGCATTTGCCACTCTGATGCCCTCTTTCGATCTCTCCTCCCTGGAGCAGCTCTGGGTGATGACACAAAGTCCAGGGCATGGACACGGGAATGACAGGCTGAAAAGGGTGGTGGAGGTCCCAGGAATTGAGGAGGTGGGGACTCTGAGGCCAGGACAGTAGACAAGTGAGCCACACCAGCCACGCAGAACGGCAGTGGGACCAAGAGCGGAGGGGGGCTGTGACGTCGGTGGCGACAGCCTCAGGCGGGGGTGACAGAGGTGAGTAGGTGTTGGCATGGGAGGCTAAGATGGGGAGGAGAGGCCACCTGGCTGGCACGTGCCACAGAGAAGGGTTGCTTTTTTATAACGGCAACAAAGCCAGGGCGAGCAAGGAGGCTGCGGCTCCGTCCTGCTCCTGTGTGCGGGGAACGGGAGGGAGGACACCCTCAGCTGAAGAGAGCCGAGGGGAGGCGGTGTCTTCTGGGGAGAATGGGGTGAGCTAAGGAGGTGGAAGCGCACGCAGCAGGCGGCCGAGGCGAGGCAGGGAAGGCGGGGAGCGCCGAGGAAGGAGGTCAGGCAGGAGGACAGGTGTGAGAAGGACCAGGGGGCCCGAGCAGTTTGGAATCCAGGCAGAGGAAAGGCGGCCAGGAGGCGGCTCGCAGGGCTCTGACCGCCATGCCAGGGCCGGCGCACATGGAGGCCAGCTGGCGTCACTGTGCGCCTCCAACAATGACTGTCTGGAGCATTTCTGGGCTTCCGGACTCTGCAAAGTTAGCCTGCGGTCGAGGGGTGGGTTAAAATTCCACGAGTAAGAGCAGCACTTAGGGCTGAGGGTGGAAAAGTGAGAAGGGGTGAGGGTCATGGTGGGGTGAGCAGCAACTGAGTAGGCCTGGCCAGCGAGGTAGGAGGGGGCTGCCAGCCCAGGGAGCAGAGAGCTTCAAGAAGGAAGGGATGGTCATCGCCGACCAGTGCTACAGGATGAGGCTAAAGTGGGTTCACCTGGATTAAGAACACGGCAGTCTGGGTGGGCACAGCTCCAGTAGGACGGAGGGGGTGCGAGCCGCACTGCAGAAGAGTGAGGAGAGAATGCAAGAGAGCGAGTGCTCTTCCAAGCAGGGAGAGAGAGGGCGAGAATGAATATGAAGTGCAATGGGAGCACCGAGAGGAGTGACTCATGCCCTGGGGAGTTAGTGACGACATCATGGAGGACAGAACACAAACTGGGTTTTGAAGGCTCAGTAGGAGTTTTCTAAGCAGAGAAGGGATCTTTGTGCCACAGCGAACAAAAAATGATGATGGATTAGGAAAGCTGTGGGTCACTTGATGTGGCTGCAGGACAGGGAACAGTGGCAGGGAGAGAGGAGGAAGGGGCTGAAAACGTAGGGTGGGTGTTTTCAGCCATCAGTCTCAAGGCATTTCAATTTAAGTGTGTCTCAGTCCATTCTGGTCGCTGTAACAAAATACCATCGACTGGGTGGCTTCTAAACAACATTTATTTCTCAGAGCTCTGAAGTCTGGGAAGTCCAAGATCAAGGTACTCGCAGATTGGTGCCCATTCCTCATAAATGGCGCCTTCTTGGTGTGTCCTCACACAGTGGAAGAGGCAAATAAGCTCCCTTGGGCCCCCCTTATAAGGGCACTAATCCCACTCATGAGGGCTCCACCCTCATGACCTAATCACCTTCCATATGCCCCACCCCGTAATACCATCACCTTGGGGGTTAGGATTTCAACCTGTGAATTTTCGGGGGACACAAACATTCAGGCTGTAGCAAAGTGGTTACTTGATTGCAAAAGTTCTGTGCTCAAAAGGCTATTTTTAGCCTCTCCAGTATTTTCGCCTGAAATTATAATAAGGCGCCTCCAGGTAGTGCCACAAAAGCCACAGAAGCAACTTCAGCAAAAGGTAACATGCTTTGTGACTGGCATGTGTTCGACCCTCAGCTCTCCCTGCTTATAGAACGACACCAGACAAGGAGGAAGGTGGCAGGGTTAACGACTCACCAGCAAAGAGCATTTTCCCCGTGAGCATCTCGGCCAGGATGCAGCCGGCCGCCCACATGTCGATGGCTTTGGTGTAGTTGTTGGGCGACAGAAGCAGTCGTGGGGAGCGGTACCACTTTGTCACCAACCCTTCCGACAGATAACCCTGAAACACAAAATTCCCGGTTCCACCGATCAGTCATTGGCAGACAACCTCCCTTCCACGCTGCTTCCAATCTCCGCGCCGTGAATCAGGCCCCTTTCGGGGTCCCTTTTGTTCTTGCTTCTTTCCCATTGATCTCGAAGGAACATGAGTGGACAGAGGTCTGGGTAGAGGGGCTGGGCCTGGTTTGTGGGGCTCAAAGGCTTTGGTGGGGGGCCTGAGGTTCTCCTTTGTAGAAAGGGATTCCGGATATCAATATTATAGAAGGAATGGTTTTCCAGCCTAACTTAATGCAGCAAGAAGATGCGTAAATAGGAGCCCTGCTCAAGTCCACTACCGCCATCAACACAGTAGTGATGAGACACTGGAGTTTTATTTATTCGGTGGCTGAATCTCAGAAATAGCCATATATCTGAAATTAGGCCAGTTGCTTTGGTGCTGAAGGTTAGAATTAATCCTGCTCCAAAGTCAGACACCAGGCCAGGCACGGTGGCTCATGCCTGTAATCCTAGCACTCTGGGATGCTGAGGTGGGAGGATTGCTTGAGCTCAGGAGTTCGAGACCAGCCTGAGCAAGAGCGAGACCCCATCTCTAGTAAAAATAGAAGGGTGTCGTGGTGTGTGCCTGCAGTCCCAGCTACTCGGGAGGCTGAAGCAGGAGGATCACTTGAGCTCAGGAGTTTGAGGTTGCTGTGAGCTAGGCTGATGTCACAGCATTCTACTCAGGGCAACAAAGTGAGACTCTGTCTCAAAAAAAACAAAAACAAAAACAACCAAATAAACAAAGTCAGACACCAGGCCCTTGCTGAGAACAGATAAGGCCATCCTCATAACAGATGCAGGTAAGTGCCCTATGGAAGCATCCCTAAACAAGGGGACACAGCTTTTGCTGGCCCATAAGATTGCAGGGGTTCTACCCAGTGTCTTTTTGGGGGATACATGTTCTAGCTGATTTTGGCCACTGCTCAGTGATTCGTGGTCTGGGATGGAATCCCTCCTTATGGCATATAGTGATGACATACACCGATATATGACATAGGAAAATACACTCGGGCAAGTTAGAAATGGTTTTCTGTATCATTCAGAGAGCTGGCCCAATGATGAAATCTGAGAAACATCCATTTGGATTCCCTGGAACAGTCCTGGGGGTTAGAGTGAGACAGCTGAGACTGAGGGGATCCAGTGAGAGATTGCAGGGATGTCGCCTGCTGTTGTGGGTCCCACTTTAGCATCGGAATTTTCCTTTATACTGATGTGGAAAGTACCAGTAACCGTCCCAGGTTAAAGCAGATGAAAAGTTTAGAAGCCCAAGTACCCAGGAGCTTCTGATCCATGAATTCGAAATCTCTTTATTTGTTGAATAAAGATTTATTAAGTGTCTAAAACCTTTTGGAAAGCCCGGAATTATGACAGCACTTTCCTCCCCTCTGTGGCACATGTCTCCTCAGAGTAGAGTCTCAAACTAGAAGGAAGGAGGAAAAGGGGAAGATGCCTTTAGCTAAAAACAACTAGCATGTGCCCATGCCCTGGCCTCAATGCTCCTACCAAAACGAACTCCTTACAACTTGTAGAATGTGCCCCTTTTCCTCTCTCCCTTGGGCTTTCACATGTGTACATTCCACGGCGATGTCCTCATGCTCCTTGCCCTACCTGGCTAACATGCTCCGGCTGGCTTCCTTCTAGAAGCTTCCTTGTTGCATTGCTGTCTCTTTACTTCTCTGCACCCCCCACCCTGACCACGAGCCTATGCACCGCTCGTGGGCAGCAGGCACATTTTGTTCTGCAGCTACTTCTGCATTGCCCAGCCCATGTCTGCCTGCTGGGAAGTGTTCAGTAAACTCCGCTGGACTGCTGAATGAATGAATGAATGAAAGAGGGAAGGAGAAAGGAACGTCTTGTACCTTCTGAACCTCTTTCAAAATCAAGCACCTTCTGCAGGGACCAGTGATCCTCTGACACACCTGACTTCACAGAGAGGTCCAATTTCCACTTTCAAGGGTGGGTGAGGAGTTTACGTAAGTTGACAGCCACTTAGCCTCCTCTTGTTCCAAAAAGGATTGGCCAATGTAGTTATTACAGGATTTTTTTTTCAAAGTCAGGTTTACTGAGGTATAATTTATGTAGAGTAAAATTTTGCCCATTTTGGTGTGCAGTTCTACGTGTTTTGACAAAAGCATAGAATTATGTCACCACCATCACAATCAAGATATTAACATATAAATCCCATCATCTCAAACCATTCCCTCATGCCCCGCCTCTGGTCACCCCCAGGCCCGGCCCCTAGCACCTACTGTTTTCTTTCTGGTTTCACCTTGAATAGATGTCATACAAATGGAATCACAGTACGTAGCCCTTTGAGTCTGAATTCCTTCACTTAGCACAGTGCATCTGAGACTCATCCATGTGTGCGTACAGTAGTTTGTTAGGAATTTAAATTTTATTCTAAAAATCACAGAGACAAGCCCAACCGTTTGCACAAGTTCACTTCTGGGTGGGTAGATTATAAATAAAGAATAGTCTGGTTTTATTTTCCAGTTGGAAGGCAAGATTGTCAGGGGAAGACTAAAGCAAATAGTACCCAGAGGGGAGTTTTCTCTGGTAGGTAAAAGAACAGTCTTCTATGGGATGGAAAGTTCTGGAATGAATATGTCTTGCTTCAGAGTCTAGGGCTGGAGGGAAGTGGGAACACATGAGGGCTTCCTTCTGAAATACCTTCCCTGAAAGTAAAAGAAGGAGGTTCACACAGGCAAGGCTGCCCTTGGGCCAGAATTATGGACCAGGTCATGACAGGAGCTGAGAAAGTTCCTCCTCCATGGCTCTTCCTTACCTTTGAATGAAAACCAAGAATCTGCTGAATTTTTGTTAACTACTAGCTGTTTCCCTATAGTTACTTGTTCTTCAAGCTCTTTAAAAAACATAAAGAGGATTTGTTGATATGTTTCGGAAACCACAGGGCTGAGAAGAATTTAGGAAGTTGTAGTGTCTTCTGCCAAGCCTAGTGCAAGAGAAGAAAACAAGAGAGAGGCTCCGTTCCTGGGTCTGGGGTCATGCCCTCAACTGAGACCCCGCAGAGGCGCTGGGGCCCACAGCATGACACTGGTGATCTGAATTCAAGAGAGGAGTTTCAGTTGAGTGGATGGAGTGAAAGTCAGAATATTCTAGGGAAAAAAAAAATCTTTAAAGACTACCCAGGAGTGGAGACTCAATTTTATTAGAAGAACTCATAAATCAATAATCGGCTCAAAAGAAATCCTCAAATAGCCTTTCTGCCCGAGTCTGCAGGGTGAGGATGGTTTCCGCCCAATTTGTCCTCAGTGGTCAGACCTGGCCTTGCTGGGCAGCGTGCGCCCATCTCCAGGATGACCAGGGAGCCGGTGGGTGGACGGCAGGCACACACAGCACACAAGTGGGTGGTGCCTGATGCAGGTGTCGTGGCCAGCTGGGGCCAGGCTCATCGCTGCTCTGGGAAGACACGAAGCCCACGCTCACACCGTTCTCTGTGAGCACCTCTTGGCACGCAAGAGGGAAGACAGAGTTGCTCCTTCCTAATGTCTCTGTACTCCCGCCACCCTGACCCCACTAGGAAGCAGATGGACACGGTGTCCTTTCTAGACCCTTTCATGAGTGCCTTGGAGCCTTCTTCAGCCATTGTTCCCACCAGCCCATTCTGCTGTCTCTTTAGGGTCACGTAGAGCGCATGGGAGGCTTTGAAGCTGAAAGCTTCAAAGGTGTTTGGGAAATAATCTAGCAGCAGCTGCCCTGTCAAGAGTGTAATTAGGGGCCCCCAACAGATCTGGAGAGAAGGTATAATTAAAGCTCTGAGCATTTTCTTTGCAGAGGGAGCAGGGAAACGGCACTTGGTCCCAGCTGCCTGCCGGGGAATTCCGAACAGCCTGGATCAAAGTCACTCCAGAAGAGTGGGCACTGGTCACTGCTCCAGTGAGCCGGCACTGGGTGGGCATCAGCTCTGTTCTGGAACCAAGTCTCCTCTGTCTGACCCCTCTGGGCCCGCACCACCCTGAGCCTGATCTCTTGTGTCTGAGAGTTGGAAGGTGGGGGAGAAGAAGGCTCGATCCAATGAAGCTTCCGCTTCACCCTTTGATGATAATTTGCCCACTCACCCCTCACAGTTCTGATGAATTTAAATGGGACAACTTTCTCCAAGAATAGAACCCGGTCACCTGCAGCTCTGTGTGTGCGACTGGGTGGGGGACAGGACGGGGAGGGTTGTCTTCCCCTCACACCGAATGGATGTTAAGGGCCACCCCTGCTTCCAGGCCAGCCGGTGGAGGTCTCTGACAGCCTCGCCTTCCTGACCGGAAGTTTCTTGGATGTGTCCTGGGAACCCCACGCCGGCCCCTGTGTGGCAGATACAGAGATGATTAGGATCATCTCTGTCTTCAAAGAGCACATCATGGGGTCGGAGAGATGGAATGCGAATGTGCAGATATGATGGCGAGGACCAGGAAGTATCACAGTCAACACTTACGTGGGACTTGTCATTTTACATGCATCTGATGCGGGCTCCTCACGTTGTAGCAAACCGACTTGCCCAAGGTCCTACAGCTGGACCTGTGGACACATGGGAAGTGGGAGAATGACCTTTGCCCTGAAAGTCAGTGGTCCCCATGGACCCCCTGCACCAGAACCGGGGACGTGCTTGTGAACGTGCAGCTCGCCCAGAGCCGCTGCTTGGAGTCCTCCGATCTCTGTCTTGAGGGGCTCCCCAGGGAAGCCTAACGTCCCTCCCAGGCCCAGGGCTGCCGAGCGGGGAAGGAGTTACAGCGTGGGCTGTACAAGGGCCACCGGGCCAGGCCTGCGCCCTGCAGTAGGGTCCCTGCAGTCCCTACTAGAGGGTGTGGCGCTCTTGGAGTGGGAGCCTCGCTCAGGCTGAGAGGCCCGCAGGCCAGGCCGGTAGCTGCTGTCTGGACAGCAAAGGATTAACCAGCTCAGGAAGGCCTGGGGAAGGCCCCCTGGCACCGCGCTTCCCAGAAGGGGTAGGAATGCACACAGGCTCCCCTGTCTGATCTAGGGGAAACTAGGTCAAGTCAAAAGAAACCAGGTTGTGGAGAAGCAAAACTTAGCCTTGGGGGGAAGCAGCGCTGTTACAGGGATCCTGTGATTCTTGCGGGGTCTGGGCTCCCTGGAGTCTTCCTGGTGGGCGTGCAGTGGAAATCAAAGGGCTGTCGCATAGGAATGGAGAGACGGGCACTTTTAGTCTAGAGACATGGAGGGGGCGGGCACGAGAGCTGCCTGCAGACATTCGCGAGGCTGTCAGCTGCAAGAGGAGCTAAGCTTGTTCTCTGAGGCTCTGGGGACAGAAGAAAGCTGATGTGTGAGACAGAAATCTACCCACCATGGTAATACTAGCTAACAGCTATCGAGCTCTGCAAACTGTTTTATCTGCTTTCAGTGAATTAACTTATTTCATCCTCCCAACAATCCCATGAGGTGGGGACTCTCATTATACTCCTTTTGCAGGGAGGAAACTGAGGCACAGAGAGGGTAAGCAGACTGTCATTGGTCACACGGGCTGTAAGAGGCATGGCAGGGATTCAGCCCCGGGTTGTGCAGATGTAGCTCCCTTTGCTGTGCATGTGGGACTCTGCTGCTTGTCACACGAGAGGGGCCTCTGAAACTGCCAGGACGTGGACAGGCAGACAGTCCGAGCACAGAACAGACAGCCTCGAGCAGAGATGTGCCAATACCACCCTCCTGGTGGATGCCCCAAAGCACGGCTTCTCAAACTTTGGGGGGTGCTCGAATCCCTGGAGGACCTTGATTGGTGAAACGCAGATTCCATTTCTCAGCGTGACAAGGTGATGCTGACATGGCAGTGCAGAGGACCACACGTGGCCCAGCAAGTCCCCAGGACATCTTTGCTATGCTGGCCTGCCCTGTGAATTTATGACTTGCATTGGCTACAGGTCAGGGGCAGATTTCTCAAATGAGCAGCAGACTGACCTATGATAGGGGTTAATTCTTTGAGTTATAGACACTCATCGAAAGATCATTTAGAAAAACAACATCCTCCCAGAGGCCCTGTCTAAGTAGACACATACAGCCTTCCACGGTCTCATCCCTCTGAAGGCACAATTCTTATTCGTGCCAACATACATATGAGGCATGTGAGAAACATTTTGAAAAAGGAATAACACCACAGCCAAACAGCCCTTCTTACTGCTGACTCCAAACTCATTTCCAGGAAGACACGCAGCAGGGAATCTCTCCCACCGAAGGAGGGAACACACGCTCTTAAAGCCCATCTCAGAGCGCCATCATTGGTAAATCATCTGGCACATTCCATCATGCAGCTAAAATAACGCGGGTGAAGAAATAGTGCAGTTAAATGAGCTGCACTGAGCTTTCATGAACTTCTAAGATGCCGTAAATGCCGCTCTGCTGACCTGCTCTGTCGGGGCCGCCCCCCGCCCCACTCCATGTTCTCGGGGATCCTGGCCAGATCCTGAAACTCACTATCTCTTCCCAGGTTTCCATGGAAATCAACCAAAAGCCCAGTTAAATCCCTAGAGGCCTGCAGACCCATGTTGAATCCTCCAGACACCATGTGGTCACTTCTTTTAAAGAAAATTATGATAAAATTGCCTTTTTAAAAAAATTATTTTTAATTGCGGTATTAATAAAATACACATACAATAAACTTCGCCATTTTAACCATTTTAAAGTGTACAGTTCAGTGGTGTGAAGTACATTCACAATGCTGTACACCATGCATCTCTAGAACTCTTTTCATCTTGCAAAACGGAAACTCTGTCCCTATTTAACAACAACTCCCCATTCTCCTTTCCCCCGTGCCCTTGGCAACCACCATTCTTTCTGTCTCCATGAGTTCACCTGCTCTAGGGACCTCACAGAAGTGGAATCCTACAGGATTTATCCTTTTGTGTCTGGCTTATTTCACTTAGCATAATGCACTCCCTCTTACTTTTAAACAGCGGGACGGCGGCGGGAGCAATGGAGTTGGGCTTCTTTTCAAAAAGCACTTTGTTGAAATGTGGTTGTCTTCTAATTCAACTAGAGCTCACTGTCAGATAAAAGCTTTGGACATTATCCTCATGGGGTCCCAATTGTGAATGCTGAATCCTATTACAGTGCAGAGACAGGACACAAGGTACCAGGATTGGCAGCTCTGCTGCCACCGTGCTTGCCAGGCCCAGTGGCTGTGCTGGTTGGAGAGGTGGGTGGAGGGAAGGCTTGGTTTGGCTGCTCCAGCCTCAGTTTCCCTATCTGCTTGTGCTGGTGGAGGATCTACAAATTCTCCTCTGTGAGTCACTGGCATCCTAGGATGCTGCCTCGCAGCTGACAGCAATCTTTAAGTGAGAAGCCCTGCCGGGCCAGCGTGATTAATTTTTAATGGGCTGGTCTGTGAGCAAATGGCTCCTTTTAGGAAGATGCATCAACTGCCAAGCCATAAATAGACATGTGTCGCGCTGACTTCCAAGAGCAAATCTGGTGGCCCTCTGGAGTGGTGGCTCTCAAATCTGCTACAGGTTAGAAGCGCCTGGAGAATTTAAAAACAATCCCAATGTTCAGGCCACTCACACCAATTATATCAGAATCTCTGGGGGCAGGACTCAGGCATCAGGAATTGTTAAAACTCCCCAGGTAAATCCAATGTGTAGCCGTATTTGAGAACCAGCATCCTAGAGACCTTTGGTTCACCTGCTTTGGAAAGGTAAGCAGTATTCCGATGGTTCCCCAACGAATGCAAGTTTCTATTTCTAGTGCCCCTCAAGATGAGATGAACCCGTGAGTAGCCACAGAGGCCTTCCCCAGACAGCCGACCCGTAGGACATAAAAATTTACTGCAAAATAACCGATCATAACAACAGCTATCATTTTTTGAGAACTTATGATGTGCCAAGCACAGTGCCATGTGCTGCTTTATTAATTAGTAGTGCATTTAATTATCAGAATGACCATATGAAAAAGGTATAGAGGTGAGTAACTTGGCCAAGGTCAAATTAGCTAATAATTGGCAGAGCTGAGATTTGATCCCCACAGTGAGCAAAAAAAGGCCCTATAATCATGGAGTGTCCATTTTAGTAGGAAAGACAGCTGAACAAACACATGTATGGCACGTCTGGTGGAGATAAGTGCAAAGAATAAAAATAAAGCAGAGGAGGGAGATAGAGAGTGATGGGTGGGTGGTCCGGGAGGGGCTCTCTAAGGGGACATTGGAGCAGAGACCACAGGGAATCAGGAACTGAACCATGCGGCCGTGTGGGGGAAGAACACGAGAGAAGCTGACCTCTGAGCCCTAAGTCCCCCTTTCTGTTCCCCACCCCTGCCCCCAGAGGTGGCAGCCCCCTCACCTTCTCCTCCCACCTGGCAGCCCTTGCTCTCAGCGCCCTCGGTAACATCCAGGTATAAACATCTGAGAACGTCTCAGAGCGGGGAGGGAAGTAATATTTGTTGAGTGCAAATTCTGTACAAGGGATTTCGCCAGCAGGAGCTCAGCTCGCTTCATGAGAACACTGTTTAGGATAAGTATTTAGTTTACATTTTGTATGTGGGGAAATTGTCGCAGGTCCCTGCCCCTGACGGATGGAGCAGGCGAGCCTGTGTGTTCACACGGCCTCCCAGACCCTTTGTCTCCAAATCCCTAACTCTGCTGTAGGGCAGGCGGCGAGGGGCCCCTGAAGGCAGGGACCAGCTATTTTGTCTCCGTATATCCTCAGTGCACCCTGCACAGGGTAGGTGCTCACTTAAAATACGTGCAATGAATGGAATAAAAACCGTGAGCTCAAGGAGATTGATACGCCTGTGATATGCTGGGCTTGATACACCCAAGCTGAAGGAATGACTGATACACCCGTGGGATTTCAAGAACTGACCACCCACCAAGAGGAAATGATTCGGAAGTTGAATTGCCATGTTACAAATCTCAGGGCTGAGGTAGCCTCCGTGTTCAGGTCTAGCCCTGGAGTGTGGGTACGGCTGTGGCTTTGACCTCAGCAGGATCTCGATGCTACAGTGTGATGACTGGACCCTTTGGCTACTCATCTTGCCCGGGGCCCCCCTTGAGGTCAGACTCAGCGCTTTATGTCTCCCCCCACGTCCACCCCCAAAAGGAAGAAAACATTAATCCGAAAGCACATTTGAGTTGTGTGTGTACTAGTAACGACATCTGTCAGCTGCTGGCGTGCGCTGGGTGCCCTCCTTGTCTGCTCCGCCTCCTTTCATTTTTGGTCATCACGATGGTCTCCCAAGGTGGGCACCGTCACTGTCCCTGCTCCCCAGAGGAGGACGCTGGGCACGGAGGTTAATGACCCAGCACAGTCCAACATCACAGGGTCCATCAGATGGCTCAGGCCCCAGAGTTCCGCACTGACTCCAGCCTCCTGCTGTCTACTCAGCCTCTGGCAGCTGCTGCCAACCCTGAGGACTGGACTCCTCCCCAGTTCAGCTTTCGGAGCACACTCGGGAGCACTAAAGGAACTCCCTTGGACTCCCCCCTTCTCAGAAGACTCTGGGGTGTGAACCCCAACCTTAGTTGAGGATAACCCAGGTGGACTCAGTAGATTAAGAGAAGTAAGAGAAACACGTCACTGTCTTGCTTTTTTCTACTGATGCAAGCTCAGGTGGAACTTAGCGGGGTGGGGAGGGCGTGGCAGATTTTAGAGCCCCCAGGTGGCTTCATTCTACAGATGGCTGTGGAAGGAATTGGCGTGGGCCCCGAGGGCTGATCTGAGGTGTTAGAAGTCTCTCTCTCCTGGGGGTTACCTGGGATGGAGACTCCTGCCGCAGGGAGGTCCCTGACCAGGGCCGGGCCTGTGCATAGGTGGGGAGTAGCTGCCTGCAGAACATGGTAGAAGGAGCCAGAAATGCTCTGGTCGCCCTGAACTTGAATACCTGCCTGTCCTGGAACAGAACAGTCTCAACTACAGAGTCACTGCTTTCAGTTAAGGTGGTGTTTCCTGAAATGGTTTCACATCCCAAAGATGTTAATAGCTGCTGGGGGAGACAAGGGTATGTGCTCGAACGCCCTTGGGACAGGCTGGCAACAACCAACCAAGGTTATTTGTAAAGTGTCAGAATCTCCTAGATGGGGATTTAGTACGTGACACTTGTCAAATCTCTTTGACATACCCATTTTTTTATAGGTTCATCGTGAGGACTAATCTTTCTCAGGACAGGCTGTGGGACATGCTGCGTAAGGTCCCTGTTAACATATCAATAAGATACCTGGGAGAGGAAACATACTGGCCTGTGGAGCCCACTGTCGTGTTAGCCAGACTGTAGTGGTGGGGCCTGCTGGGTGCAGCTCTGCGTGAATGGAGGTGCACAGGCCCCCCAACTCCTGCCAAGAGAACTCTTGAACTTGGTGTGCCTGGCACCTGCAGACGGAAGATGCTGGAGGCAGGTGGCTGCGTGTCACAAAAGCCATTAGACATGCTGGCTACTCTCACTGCACAGAGGCTCTGGCCCCTCAGGAGAAAAGCAGGGATGCTTTGGTTAGGACAGGGAGGCTGGGCAAGGTGGGGGGTGCGGGTTCCTAGAGGGAGGGCCTGCTGGGCCTCTGAGAGCCCTTCCCCCTCTGCCTTCCAGGCAGGGAAACAGGGAAGAAGCGGGGCAGTGGGGATGAAGGAGGGCAGCAGAAAGGGCCGGAGGAATCACCAGCATCACCTCTGTCAGGGTCCAAACCCAACTCTTGGCCAAGTAACCCTGTCCAACCCTGATCTCAGGAAGGGTTACTTTGCCTTGGTACCCCAGCGTCTCACATTGGTGACCCAGGCACCCTGCCTGGGTCATACTATTAACAGGGGACCACTCCTGTTTGTGGAAACACTTGCAGGTCCCCAGCATGTGTACCACGTTTGAAGCGCTCACGTGCTGGGAGGCTGCCCAAGTCACCTGCTCCAGGGAATTACGGTCTCATTTCATGAAGTGTTTCCAGTGGGTCTGGCCCTGTCCCTAGCGCTCTGAGTCGGGGGCCTGTCTTCAGGGAGCTTACACTCCAGCTCTGGGCAGCGAGCATGCTGGTTCAACTGCAAAGACCACGATTAAATCAGGGGACAGTCAACGCTAGGTGAGGCAGGAGGAGGGGGACGGTCATTGTATGAAGAAGGAAACAGCAAGGGGGCCAGGGTGGACGGAAGTCTGGGAGGCCTCTTAAAAAATACGAAATTAGGAACACAAAATTAGGTATGAAAGTGCATATTTGTTTTGAATTGGAAAAGTAACTGCAGCCAATTAAAAAGTCTAAAAAGCTGGCAAATAGCACAAACATACGACGGTCCATAAAAATAGCATTTTTACTAATTAGCTGCTTGGCACACGGCAGGTAGCAAATGTAAACATGCCACATACTCTCTGATCATCTTTTCTGTGACAATTTTGTAATATAATTCTTCACAGAGAGAATTTAAAGATAACTCAGTCTATTTTCTAGGATGGTTGATACTTCAGCATGGTTGATGTTTTAGAAGTTTCTCTCAGCTTCAAAAGTAGTTATGGGTCATGCCTTATAAATTTTCAAGATTATTATCAAATTTGAGGAAAATCCTATTAAGAATTTTTTGTACATGAGCTATAAGATTTGGGGGGCATTTCTAGTTTTCTTATATGGTGACTCAACTTCTGTTCTCTTTGAATTAATGACACTCATCAACCAGGCTGTTGATGATGTCCTAGCTGTAGTCATGTAGTATGAGTTGTAGGGTGGGCCCCGTTTCTTTGTGTCATGACCCCACAAGTTGATTCAGTGGGCCATAGGAGGGTTTCTAGAAGTTATTCCTACCCCAAGATGGCTGGCAATAATCTATCTTTATGGAAGTAACTGCAAACCACAAAAATAGATCCTACTAATCACAATCGAGCACATCCCTAGCTCAACCTCCCCTTAGTCAGGTTCCAGCCCCCCCGCCCAAATGCCTGGCCAAGCTAGCGCCACCCAGCAGGAGGGAAAGAGGGGTAGAGGGAAAGTCAGAATGGCAGTAGCCCATTTTCTAACAAACTGCTCTTAAAATAACTTTGAATATCACAAAAATACAAGATCATGTGAACACAGCGGTAGGGTCCCTCCCAGGGCATTGGTCAGGGTCGTGCAACTGAGACGCCTTGGGGTTAAGTTTCATGACCTTCATGGTAAATTGGGCCCGAATCAGGAGCAAAAAGGGCAGAAGAAGAGGATAGAGGCCAAGGAGGCCCCAGGGAGGCATCTTGCTGGAATGTTGAAGCTTGGACGGAAAGCAGGAACACATCCTAGGAACCGTCTTTGAAGTAATCCATGGTGGGCCTGATGCTCTCATAGACCAAGGTAAATTATCTAGAGAGCTGGTTGCCCCGGAGAGTTTGTGAAGAGGCTCTAGATGTCCCTCAGGAGAGGGAGTGTGTGTGGAGAACGGCTGCCAAGGAAGCTGGCGTGGTTATGAAAGGTTTCTTTTCCTCCTCAAACAAGCTGGTGAGATTTTTGGCCTCCAGAAAAGGTCTCTCTGATTTCCTCCCCTGCCACCTTACTCCCTTAAACGCCTTTAACCAAGGGCCAAAACCCTTGGTTTCGACTTTTAGAGGAACAGCTAGAAAAGCAAATTCCCTGCCTCCCCCAAGAGAATATGCCGGGATTTTGTTCTCCACACTCAGCAAGGCATCTGAAAGCTTTTGGAGCACTAAGGTGGGCAGGAGATTGCAAACGCCAGGGATGTGTGGAGGGAGGTGGGGCTCTGAGGAGGAGGAGGAGGAGGAGGAGGAGGAGGAGGAGGAGGAGGAAGAGGAGAGGCACCGGGGTGGGTGTGGGTTCCGAAGAAGTCTGCCTTCATCACAATTTTCCACAACCCTGCTTGGTGGGTCCTGCCCACCCTCAGCAGGATGGGGATGTTTGCTTCACCGTTAATCACACAGCACTGCCAGGGACTCTGGTTTGCAAAACTGTAATACACGTGACAGTTGATATGTGAACCCGCGGCTTATTCATTTTCACAGCTGTGTAGTATTCCAGCGTATTTACACAGAGAGTTTGTAAAGAGGGACCAGGTAGTTTTTTGTTAGATTTACTTCTAGCTGCCTCGTGTATAGTAAAGAATTTGGCTAGTCCTTCTTTCCAATTCCTGGAGGAAGCTACAAAACCCTTGGAATTTCCCGAGTGACAGGAGTGTCTGGTATTCATGGTGGGCTCCTGGCACTGCATCTGAGGTGATGCTGAGGCAACTCACGGTTGCTCCCCGGTTGGGGATGGCCATGCTGGAAAGGCTACCATTGGTTAGAGGGTCCGAGCTTTGAGCCAGGGAGTGGAGCGGGGCTGGAGATCGAGTTCAACCAAGTGGCCAATGATTCGATCAATCATGCAGAAGCAATGACATCCCCCCCCCAAAAAAAACACTTCTGGACACCAAAGTTCAAGTGACCCTCCCCGGTTGGTGACACAACGTGCTGAGAGGGTGACACATCCTGAGAACACAGAAGCTTCGCATTCGGGAGCTTCCCAGACCTCACCCTGGAGGTCTCTTCTTTTGGCTGGTCCTGATTTGTAACCTTATAATACAACTATAATCATAACTAGAGGGATTTTCTGAGTTCTGTGAATCAGCCTGGTTCACAGAATGATGAAATCTGAGGGAGGTGGGAACGCCCCACGTTTGTAGCCATTTGGTCAGATGTGCAGGTGACCTGAGGACCCCTGGGCTTGTGGCTACTGACCGAAGTGAGAGCATTCTTGTGGGGGACTGTGCCTACTCTGCGAAGTTCACCCTAACTCTGGGCCAGAACTGCACTGCCAAATTACCAAATATTATCTGGTTGTTATTATAAATGGTATTAATATATTATTTAAATTGTGTTTTCGGCTTTCAGCCAGTCCACAGAAATGAAATCAATTTTTGTATATTGATCTTATATTCAGCAACATTGCTGGAGTCTTTTTATTAAGTCATTAATTTGCCTGTGTTTTATTTAGACAATTAAATCATCTGGGAATAACAACAGATTTGCCTTACGTTGCCTGCCAAGGCCACTAGTGCAATGACGTAGCAGTGGGCAACCTTAGTGTGTCCCTAGTTTTAAAGACAAAGCTTTTAACATTTCATTGTTAAACATAACATTGCTGAAAGGTTTTCGCAGAAACCGTGTTTTGGATGAAGGAAGTTCTTTTATTCCCAGTTAGTATGAGGTTTTTATTTTTATCACTCACAGATACTGGATTTTCTATAATGATTTTTCTGCACTGAGATGATCATGAGGTCTTTTTTCCATCCTTCGTTTCTGGTAAATCAAAATAATAGATTTTCTAATGTTAAATCAACTTTGCATTTCTGGGATGAATTCAATTTGAACACGATATATTTTTATATATTGCTGAATTTTGTTTGCAATATTGTTTTTCAGGGCTTTTGCAACTATATTCACAAGGGAAACAGGGCTGCAGTTGTCCTTTCTCATATTATACTTGTCTGGTTTTGGCACCAAGGTTACAATGTGGGGAAATATTCCCTTTTTTCTATTCTCTTTAAAAGTTTGGTTGAACTTGGTAAAACTATTAGGTGTGAGGTTTTCTTTCTTAGAAGATTTTAACTATTGATTCAATTTCTTTAATAGTGTTTGCATTATTTAGGTGTTCTATTTCTTTTTGAGTCAAATTTGATGAAATTGTATTTTTCTAAGAATTCAGTTCATATAATTACTTAATAAAAATATAAACACATATTTATTTTGTATACTTGGTTATGTTTAATAAATATGTATTTAATAAATGAACATTTATGAGCATAGAGTTCATAGTATTCCCTTAGTTTTAAATCTGTTGCATCTGCTGTTATGTTTCTTGATAATTTAGGGCTGTCCGAACGGTCTGGTCCTCAGTGGAAGGCCCACCTTGATGCTTGCTGACTTGCAGCCTGATTTGATTTTATTTCATGTTGTTCAGAGATATACCATAAATAGGAATATTTGGGGGCAGGGCCAAGAAATGCAGTCTGGTCCATGACTCGGTTTCTTGATTTATTCCTTCAGGAGAATGCAAGCCATGATCACCTGTCACTTTGATTCCCAGGGGTAAAGACTATTATTGTTGCTTAAGGAGCTTATTCTTGTAGCTGTACGTACTATAGTTTAATATTTCCTAGAGTAAGGGAGGGATTAGGGTGATCTCCTTTAACTGAAGTGAGTAAAGAAGGCCTTGACAAGCCCGCTCCACAAGTCAGTCTGGAAAACCGCAGGCCCCGAGGAGCCTCAGTGTTGAGGGTTTAGGCTCAGACCCAGCTGGTATGAGTGACTCGTGCTGGTGAGACATCCAGTCTACACAGGGGACCCTGACGTCTCTAGATGGCTGAGCACAGCTTTGAACTTGCTGGGCCCAAGGCTCAGGGGTACTGCTGTCATCTTCCTTCCTTCTCTTCCCCTCTGTGGCCCAGTTGACAGCCTATCCCCTCTCCTCTGCCCATTTAGGTATTTTGGTGTGTGGTTAGAAACCTCAGAGGCGGTGGCTCTGACCTTCTGTCTCTTTCTCTAAAGAGACGTTATAGGTCATTTCGGTCAAGTTTCTCATCTGGCAGAAGAGGAACTGATCATCACCATCACCATCATCAACGACAGCAGAGATTACTTAACACGACATGCCTGCCATGCACTGTGATAATACTTTGCATAAAGAATCTCAATGAACACTTCCATTACATTATTAATATAGCAAATATCTATCAAGCTTCTACTCTGCTCCAGGTACTTTTCTGGGTGCTGGGACAGAGCCGTGGCCAAGTGGATAAGCTCCCACCCTGTGGCACCCACATGCTACCCCAGCAGATTTGGTGTTCTTATTCCTACTTTACAGGTGAGTAAAGTAGGGCTTACAAAAGGTAAGGTGACAGCAGCTACTTACGTGTTAAAGCTGTGGATAAACCCAGGCCTTGTTTTGAACAGCTACCCTATGCTCGCATCAGCAATTCTCAAACTTAAGCATGCATCAGAAGCACCTGGAGAACGTGTTAAAATTCATTGCTGGCCCCACCCTCAGAGTTTCTGAGTCATCAGTTCTCAGGTGCAGCCAGAGAATCTGCATGTCTAATAGGTTCCCAGGTGTTGCTGCTGCTGCTGGCCTGGGCAGCTCGCTTTGAGAACCGCTGCTCTGCACCACAGAACCAAGTCTCTGAGTCTTCCTTCATGCTTCTTTCAGACCCCACTGCCTTCTCTCTTCAGGGGCTCACATGCCACGTCTCTCCTCCGTGAGTGTGCAAGGGGCCCCACCCACACCAAGCAGACTGCCTGCATGTCCCTGGGACCTCAACCCCACTGCCGCCAGCTAGCATTGGTGTGCACGGCTGTCACCATCTGCCTATGTACATAATTACCTTAATTAAACGGGTTCTTACTTACAATCCACGTAAACAAGTTATGCTGCTAAAAAGGGCTGTTCCTGCCCCTGATTTCTCAGGCTGTGTTATGGGCAACACACACAGACCGCACCAGCTGATGCTCTGGCTCTCAGCCGGGAGAGGCTCTGCATTTGCTCCAGGGCGAGAGCTGCTGAGTCTCCCCGTCTCAGATCCGCAGGGTCTGCTGCATTTTTCATTTGCACCTTGCCAAGGAAGCCCGCGCTATTTGCTCCTCGAGCAACTCCCACGATTTGGACCACAGGATTCAAGGTCAAGGCAGTTTCATTTCACACTGTTCTCTTGTGTCTCAGGGGTAGGAGCCTCAGCCCACCTGAAGGTCGAGACTCTTCCACCGTATTTCCCAGATTGCTCAGCTCCGTGCACCCTTGGACCAGAAGCAGCTCTTACGAGGCATGCAGGACTGGCACTGCTAGGGTGCCCCGCTCCAATATGCAATTCGAGTAAAGGAGGACACCGGATCAAAGCTGGAGCTCACAGAAACAGGTGTCCTGGTCCCAGCTTCTAGCCTGCTTTGCTCTTTTTGTTTTCTTTCCTCCCTCATGGCCCTGGCTCTGGGCCACCAAGTAATAAGAGCTCATGTTTACGGAGGGGCCGCTCCCTGCTGAGCGCTCTGCTAAGCACTTTGCATTCTTTATCTCATTTAGTCCTTAGAACAACCCTGTAAAATTGACCTATTATTTCCTTTTTACAGGTCAGGAAACTGAGCTTAGAGAGGATACATAACTTGCCCAAGGTCACACAGTGCTTAAGGAAGAGAACCAGGGCTTGTCCTCTGTCTGCTGCTCTCCAGCCATATTTCCTCTGGGCTCTCAACAGTGAATCCAAGGCCCTGCTCAATCCTGAACATTGAAATTCTCTTCTACAAAGAGTTCAGTGGCCTGCACCAGAGATCTCACACGCATCATTTGGTCCATGTTGAACAAGGCAGATTCCCTCTGGAGGAGCAGGGATCGGGGTGGGGGCCGCCACGACTGGGTAAGGCCCTGCACGGAGCCTCCGGGTGAGAATGCCTAAGACCTAGGCTACAGGCAGACAATTGTGGGGGTGTGATTTCTGGAGCAACAACAGAAGCATTGCTCGAAAAATATTGCTGGTGGATGCCTGGAGACTCCTGTCCCTGAGATTCAACCTTCCCTTTCACAATCAAAATAAAACTTAAACTGTAAATATCTCTGTGCTGTGTGGCCCTGGGTTAAATTCATACTAAAGTGTAAATGGCTGACACCTGCTCACTTTTTAAGACCTATATAGGGTTTTGAGAGAAAGTGGGTGTAAGGGGGCATGGGAAAGGAGACGGTGAGAGCAAAGTGTGGATTTAAGTGCCATCGCGGGGAAGGTGCACAGAGGGGTGAGACTGGGAGATGACAAAGAAAGACTCTGCCAACTCTGCAGTTTTGTCTAAAACCAGTCCTGGCTGCAAACACTCTCACTGTCTTGACAAACCCTCAGAGCTGCTCTCTTCACAAAGGTGCTGTGGGCCAGAGCCTGCTGAAAACCTTTAGGTAAAACCCAAGAATGATAAAAAACTACTTTGAAAAGGAATTCTCCAGACTAAATGTCTCTTTTCTATACACCCTGACTTCAGAATGATTGGTTCTGGAAAGCTGCCTCTACTTGAATGTCACGCAGGCATTCAAATGACAATGTGCATGAGCGTAGCCACTACAGAGACTCTTCCACACAATGTGCCCCAGGACTTGTTAATTCAAACGGCATAGGCCTCCGTGATCTTTATATTTTCCCCATCAAAAAGCAAAAAAGGTTACATTTCAACTGACCGTGAAGCCTTTCTCGATACACCCAGTTAAGTCAGACTCTTGTTCCTTCTCACCTCCACGGTACCCTGCCCCTCTCAGGACTCGCCACACGCTTGGCCGTCACTTCTGGAGCTTTCATTTCGCTATCTCGCAGGGCAGATTGGTATTTACAGTTGTATTTTTTAATTGCAAAAGTAGTGTAAGTTCATTTTCATATAAATTTAATGATTAAAGAAGCAAACTTTAGAGTGACCGTCATTCAATGGCAGTTCAAGATACTGCCAACCCCATTCCTTAAGGGGGATCACGACTGAGTGTAATTCCCATTTTTCCTCCCCTCTTTCCACGTACACACACATATACTTTCTTTTGCCAAAAATGAAATGATTCTATTGTACTTCACCTTGACCTTTTTTCACTTCATCTATTTCAGATGACTTCTCATATTAGTATGAAAAGGGCCTTTTAAATGGTTGCACTGCACAGAATCCCTTTGTCATTTAAATCTCTGTTCAAATTTCTTGTAGCTTTGGTTCTAAATGGCTTGTGCTGTATATGAGTTTGGGTTCTCTAAAATATTTCAGCCTATGCTAACTCGCTGTGTCGAGCCGTGAGTAGCAAGGTGCTCTTCTGAGAAGGAAATTATTAATAGTATACAGTTGGCATATAAACTCACACCTGGATCTGAAACAATAGGCATGGGAGTGGGTTAGAAATATAAAGCTTGACCTGGAAGGATCAGTTTAAAATAGGTGGGATAGCTACCATTTTCCTGTTCTGCTGTTTCTAAAGCAAAAGCCCTGGAAAGAAGCAATGTCAGAGCTGCTGGCCAGGGAGGTCCCTTCAACGATCACACACCCAAGGCAGGTGATGGGAGCCCTGCTACCAGCAGGAGAGCCAGCCGCGGGAGGTGAGCTTTCTGGGGTTCCAGCTCAGGGGGAGGGCAGAAGGAGCTCCAGGAGGGTGGGGACCAGGTCTGCCTTTGCTCCCGCTGGATTCCCACTTTACATACACATGTAAAATGAATGAAAGAAAAGGACCGCTTGTGAGCACGTAGAAGAGAAAGCAGAGACTATTATGAGCTATTTTAAGAATCCAGGAAGAAAAAGTTAGATTAATGTTTTCTCTCTTTTTTAAATCCCTCATTCCCTTAGCTCATCAATTGATATTTGTTGAACACCCTTTAGGTGCTTCTATTTTACTAACAGGGTTATTAGAGGGGTAGATCAGGGAAATTCAGGATATCTCAGCAAGGCAGTCTACAAAATAGCTTTGTTGATTAAAAGAAAATGGAGCGGTCCACTCCTAGGTATACATGTGTCATAAATAAAAACACGTGTTCACACAAAAACTTGCCTATGAATGTTTGTAGCAGCACTATTTGTAATAGCCAAAAAGCAGAAGCCATCCAAATATCCATGAACGGATAAAAGAATAAACAAAATGTACTATATCCATACAATGGAATATCTGGCCATAAAATGGACTGAAATATGGACAGAAGCTACAACAGGGATGAACCTTAAAACCCTTGTGCTAAGTGAAAGACGACAGTCCCCGGAAAGCAAATATTATGAGTCCACTTATATAAAATGTTCAAAATAGGCACATCTATAGATAAAACAGACGAGTGGTTGCTTAGCGCTGGGGGTGGGACAGGGGCAGACAGGGAGTGGCTGCTAATGGGTATGGAGTCTCTTTGTGGGGTGATGAAAATGTTCCAAAATTGATTGGGGTGATAACGTACAACTGTGAATATACTAAAAGCCATTGAATTGTACAATTTAAGAGTTAATGGTAAGGTATGTGAATTATATCTCAATAAGACTGTTTTATATATGGTGTGTATATGTGTGAATTATATATCTCAATAAAGCTGTTATATATCTGTGTATATGTATTATACATATACATATATAAAACGCATGCATACCCCTCGGCTGTGCCCATCCAGGCTTTGTGGCAAAGATTCATGGCAGAGTCTAAGGCAGAGAATTTGCCAGTGACCTCAGATCCACCCGATCTTGCCTCCTTCGTCTCCCTGCTCAGAATCTGTGACCTGTGTCCAAACTCTGCTTTCCTTGCCTCCAGCTGCCAAAATCAAGCCGAAGGAAGCCATACACATTTCCTGGACGGTCCCGAGTACCCATGCAGGGACATAACTGATGCAGATTTCAGGAAAGCCTCACTTCACACGGCAGACATGTCAACCGAGCCCTCATTGGATGGAAGAAAATCTCCATCTGTTGGTCAGGCACGGTGGCTCACGCCTGTAATCCTAGGCCGAGGCGGGCGGATCGTTTGAGCTCAGGAGTTCGAGACCAGCCTGAGCAAGAGCGAGACCCTGTCTCTACTAAAAAAATAAAAAGAAATTAGACGGACAACTAAAAATATATAGAAAAAATTAGTCGGGCATGGTGGCACATGCCTGTAGTCCCAGCTACTCGGGAGGCTGAGGCAGGAGGATCACTTGAGCCCAGGAGTTTGAGGTTGCTATGAGCTAGGCTGATGCCACGGCACTCTACTCAGGGCAGTAGAGTGAGACTCTGTCTCAAAAAAAAAAAAAAATGTCCATCTGTTTAAAAGGCATGAGCTTAAAGGGAACTGCAGGAAGTCTACAAGTAAGACAAGGGGCGTCACGTGAACAAACATCCCTCAATTAGCTCGATACAAAGTAGGTAGATTTGGTTTGCTTAAACCAGGAGCCACATCGGAGAAGAAACTCCACTGTCCAAACAGAAAGCAGAGTGTTGTGAAGAACATGACGTGGACCAAGTTCCAGTGCTATTCAGGAAGCAGTTGGGGCTCTGGCTAAAAGACGGCTAAGCAGAAAAGACTTTTCATTTCAGCCCAGTTGCTAGAAATCTCTCTACAGTGGCCCCGTTAATTTCCTGCCTTGGTACATAGCACCTAGGGCACAGAATTTAATTTTTGAGGACTAACTTCCTTAGCTTCCAGGTCTTTCTGAACTTTAGTTCATTATGGTGCCAGGCCATAGGTAGAAATGCAGAAAACTGGAGTCCCACGGCAGCTTGGAAGGCTCAGATGAGAAAGCAACCTGAAGTTAAAAACCAGAGAGCAACAATACTGCTGCCGAGACTTGTTTTTGTTTTGCCGTCCTCTGCTTACTCCTCAAAGCCAAACCCAGTCTCTACCGTCATCTCAGGCAAGCTACCTTTCTGGGGGCTTCTCTGGGAGTTAGCTGATTTCTAAGTTCCTACCTTATCCGGACTCCTGTGAAGGCAGCGGACTTCCGCCACCGAGACGACGGCACACTCCTGAGAGCCGGGCGCAACAAGTGTCATTATCGGGCACCAAGTGTCATTAGCCGGCACCACGCGCAGATTTTATACCTGGGTTCTCTTCCCAAACTCAGTCTGAGAGCATGAGTTAACAGAACTGGCCTCCACTGAGAAGGTGGAGGAGGCAGCCAAAGGCCAGAGGTTCCGGGATGAATGCTGTTTGCATCCCACAGAGCTGCACATCTGGAATTTGGGGTCTTGGTTTCCAGGGGAAGATGCTGGGTCTCAGTCCTTGCCTGGCTGCATAAGCGGTCTCCCAGCCCCCGGCCTCCCACACATACACTGAAAGTTCATTTCTCCACGTGTGTCCTTGTCTTTTAACTCATATCTTCCCCGCATCCTCTCTCATCTGACAGCGAGTGGGGCGACCGAGTCTCGTGGGGTTGGCAACTGGCTCCAGGTTGCACAGGTGATACGTGGGAGGCAGGGCTGGAACCCAGGCCCCTGGTGCCAGCCAGCTCGTCTTTCTTTCCCATTGCTTTAAGTTCTCATGTTGCTTCTGTGCCCTTAGAACAGAGGAAAGTTTCCAGATGGGGAAACAAGGGCACAGGCTGTGATATTTGCTCCTGGTCCCTTGGTGAGTTGGGAGCAGAATGGAGACTAGAAATCGAATTGTCTGAATCTCAGGCCAAGGTTTTGTTCCCAAACGAGCAACTTCTTTAGGACTGTGTGTTTCCAGTGGGCCTGCAATGTCCGCCGCCAATGCCGTGAGCGCGGAGGCTCAGAAGAGCAAACAGGAAGACTTGAGTGGGACAGAGGAGAGGAGGAAATGGAGGACAGGCAGGTGAGCAAAGCCAGGACCTGGTGCCACCCCTGGGCGCCCCCACTGTGGACTGCGATGTCTTCGGGGCACCTTACTGCTCCCGGCCCTCTGGCCCCAATCCCTACACGGTCTGTAACCCTGCAGTAGCCTTCATTCCTTTTAGGTTCATCTCAGTGTCTTCCCGCCAATGGCTTCTGGGCTTCTGGAGAGTTCCCATGGGGGGGAGGGGGGTGTTCCCCAGACCTGCCTTCACCTGTCCTCCTCGGTGTTGGAGCCACCTGATCCTCCTCCCCGCCCAAACAACTTGCTCTCTGAGGACAGTGGCAGCTGCTCTGATGAACTGATCCAGTCCACACTAAGTGAGGCCTGAGACTATGGGTGCCTCCTCCCTACCTCCCAAAGGCAGAGCCCACCCTAGGGAACGAAGGGCAGTGAAAGCTCTTCTTAATTGCAATAACAGAAGCCACTCAAAAGGTGTTTCCACAGGGGTGTTTAAGGAAATTAGGGGCAAGGTAGAGTCAAGCCCCCAAGTGACTGAAAGCATTGATCAGAAACCCCTCCAGAAGCAGGGCACCCTCTCTCTCCGTGGCCTCCCTACTCCCTGACTTCCCATCTCAAGCAGCACTGTCCATCTGTGCAATGTGGCCCTCTGTGTGGTGCCATCTGCTCTGTACTCTGACAGAAGGGACCACCAAGCCTGACCCACTTCCTGCTGGTCGGGGATGGCGATTGGATGCCTTTCAGGAGACAACCGGAGAGAAGCGAGAAAATCTAACCAATGTTATGCTCCAGCCACATGCAGCCCTGCACCCAGCTGTGTTGCCAGTTCTCCTGCACTTCTGGGAGGGAGGAAACTTCCCCACCTGGGGCTAGAAGAGTTGTGTAAGTAGATTCTGGATCTGTTAAAAAAAAACAAAATCCAGGCTACATAAGCTTCCCACTTAAATACAAACTCCGTGAAGGCAGAGACCTTGTCTAGAGTCTAGTGTTTCAGTCTCGTATCTCCAGCACCTAGATCATAGTTGGCACTCAAATATTTGTTGATCAAATAAATATCTTTATTTTAAAACAGCTTTATTGAGGTCTAACTGAACTACAACAATTGTACATATTTAAAGTGTACTATTTTGGTAAATTTTGACACAGATAAACACACGTCTGTGAAACCATCACCAATGGAAATAAAGAATGTATCCATCACCCCCAAAATTTCCTCACGTCCCTTTGTAATTTCTCCCTATCCCTAGGCAACCACTAATTTGTTTTGTCATTATAGTTTACATTTTCTAGAATTTTATATAAATGGAACTTTATAGCATTGACTCCAGTTATTTATGTCTGTCTTTTCACTCAGCATAACTATCTTGAGATTCACCCATATTGTTGTGAGTGGTGTATTCCCTGTTATTGCTGAGTAGTAATCCCATTGTAAGGCTATGCCAGTTTGTTCATTTCAATGTTGATGGACATTTGGGTAGCTTCTAGTTTTGGGTTATGAAAAAGAAAGCTGCTATGAACATTTGTATACAAGTCTTTATATGAACATATGCTTTCATTTCTCTTAGGTAAATACATAGAAGTAAAATGTCTGGATCATATAGTAGATGTAAGCTTAACCTTAAAAAAAACTGCCAAACCATTTTCCAAAATGGTTATAAGACTGATTTTCAAATACTAAACCACATTTGCATTCCTGGGATAAAACACACTTGGTTAATATGTATTATCCCTTTTACATATGATTGAATTCAATTTGTTCAAATTTTATGTAGAATTTTTGCGTCTATGTTAAATGGGAGATATTAATCTGTTGCTTTTCTTATACTGGTTTTTGTCAGGTTTTCCTATCATAGAATGAGTTGAGAAGTATTCCTTTTTCTTCAATTTTTTTTTGGAAGAGTTTGTAGAACTGGTATTGTTTCTGTCTGGAATATTTGGTAGAATTCACCTGTGAAGCAAATATTTTGGCCTGGAATTTTTTTTCTTTGTGGGAAGATTTGTAACTACATATACAATTTCTTTTTTTTTTTTTGAGACAGAGTCTCACTCTGTTGCCCTGGCTAGAGTGAGTGCCGTGGCGTCAGCCTAGCTCACAGCAACCTCAAACTCCTGGGCTCAAGTGATCCTCCTGCCTCAGTCTCCCGAGTAGCTGGGACTACAGGCATGCGCCACCATGCCTGACTAATATTTTCTGTATATTTTTAGTTGTCCATCTAATTTCTTTCTATTTTTAGTAGAGACGGGGTCTCGCTCTTGCTCAGGCTGGTCTCAAACTCCTAAGCTCAAACGATCCGCCCGCCTCGGCCTCCCAGAGTGTTAGGATTACAGGCGTGAGCCACCGCGCCCGGCCTACAATTTCTTTAATAGATGTAAGGATATTCAGATGATGTATTTCTTAAAAAAGTTTTCCTGAGATATAATTCACATGCCATAAAAGTCATCATTTTAAAATGTACCATTTAGTAGTTTTTGGTGTATTTGCAAGGTGGTTCAACCACCGCTACTCTCTAATTCTGGAACATTTCATTACCCCAACAAGAAACATCACACCTATTAGCAGTCATGCCCCATTTTCTCCTATTCCCTAGCCCCAGGCACCAGAGAGATAGATTTTGCCTATTCTGTACATTTCATATAAATGGAATTATATATTATATCATCTTTTTGGTGTCTAGCTTCTTTTACTTAGCATAATGGTTTCAGGATTCATCCATGCTACAGCATGTATCAGCATTTCATTCCTTTTTATGGCCTGCATAGCCAAAAAAATCTTGAAAAAAAAGTTGGAGGATTCACACTTCCTGGTTTCAAAACTTACTATAACACTACAGTAGTCAAGATGGTATAGTACTGGAATAAGAGAGACATATAGATCAATGGAATAAAACTGAGAGTCGAGAAATAACCCTCACATTTACAGTTAATTGATAGGGTCCAGGACAATTCAATGGGAAAAAACCAGTGCTTTCAACAAATAGTGCTGGGACAGTTAGACATGCAAAAGAATGCAGCTAGACCCCTATCTCACACTATATATAAAAATCAGCTAAAAATGAATCAAAGACCTAACTGTAAGAGCTAAAACTATAAATCTTTAAGAAGTCATAGGAATAAATCTTCATGACTTTGAGTTGGGCAATGGTTTCTTAAATATGACATGGCAAACAAAAGCAACAAAAGAAAAAATACATGAACTAGGTAGCATCGTAATGAAAAACTTTTGCACCTCAAAGGTCAAGGTCAAGAAAATGAAAAGACAATCTAAAGAATTTGGGTTGGAAATTTTTTGCAAATCATTTATCTGAAAAGGGACTTATATTTAGGATACTTAAAACATTTTTGTGATTCAAAAATAAAAAAACAAATAACCCAATTAAAAATGGGCTGAGGGTCAGGCACAGTGGCTTACTCCTATAATCCTAGCACTTTGGGAGGCCGAGGACAGAGGATCGCTTGAGGCCAGGAGTTCAAGCCCAGCCTGGGCAACATAGTGAGACCCCATCTCTACAAAAAGTTTTAAGAATTAGCTGGATGTGGTGGTGTGCACCTATAGACCTAGCCACTTGGGAGGCTGAGGTGGGAGGATCACTTGAGCTATGATTGTGAGCTATGATTGTACCATCACACTCCACCCTGGGCAACAGAGCAAGACCCTGTCTCTTAAAAAAACAAAAAGGCAAAGAATCTAAACAGACAGTTCTCCAAAGAAGATATGGCCTAATAGCACAGGAAAAGATGCTCAACATAATTAGCCATCAGGAAAATGCAAATCAAAACCACAATGAAATACCACTTCACACCTCTAGGATGGCTAGAAAAAAAAAAACAAACAAACCCAGAAAATAACAAGTGTTGTTGAGGATGTGGAGAAGTTGAATCCTCATACATTGCTAGCGGGACGTAAAACAGTGCAGGCACTTTGGAAAACAGTCTGGCAGCTTCTCAGACAGTACCATACGACCCAGTGATTCCACTCCTAGGTACATACCCAAGAGAAACCCAAAATGTATGTCCATAAAAACTTGTACATGAATGTTCACAGCAGCATTATTCCAAACAGGCAAAAAGTAGAAACAACCCAAACGTCCATCAACTGCTGAATGAATAAACAAAAGGTGATATACCCACACAGTAGCATATTATTTGGCACTAAAAAGAAATGAAGTACTCACACCTGCTTCTACCACATGGCTAAACCTCGAAAACAGCATGCTGAGTAAAAGAAGTTAGTCATAAAGGACCACACATTGTGTGATTCCACTTACACGAAATGTCCAGAATAGGCAGATCTACAGATGGAGAAAGCAGATGAACTGGCTGCCCAGGGCCGGGGGGATGAGGGGCTCAGGAGGGCAGGTACGACTAAGCGGAGCCGTGTTTCTTTTTGGGGTGATGAAAATGTTCTAAAATGAATTCTGGTGATGGACACGCAACTCTGAATATATTAAAAGCCACTGAATTGTACACTTTAAATGGGTGAATTGTATGGAAGGTTAATTATATTTCAATAAAGTTGTTTAGAGTTTAGAGGCAAATCTAAAGCATTGTTCTACTGAAAGGAATGCTCTTGGTGGTGGCCTTTTCCCAACAGCTTTGTGCTGGAGCAGCGAGCCCTGGGTGCCTCGGTGGGAGTCTGTGCTCCTAAGAAGCAGGCCCTGGGCCTCAGTAAGTCCCCAGCGGGGAGCAGCGTGGGAGTGCTAGGAGAGGCCGGCGGGAGGAGCCTGGGAATGTGGAGACGGGCACTGCCAGGGAAGAGGCCCAGGACACAGGCATGATGTCTTCCTGTCCTGGCTCCATCTCCGCTCCCTGCGGGGCCCAGGGAAGGTCACAGAGCTGTCCTCTGCTCCGTTTCCTCACGGGAGAAGCAGAAGCCAGCGCCCCCCGTGTCATGACTCTTCTCTCCTCTCATCACAGAGGGTACCAGGAGAGTTCTCAAGTTCCGGAGGCGTGCCCGGTTGCATCAGCTGCTGTTCCGGGTCCCAGGAGGCAGGTCTGGTATCGGCTCTGCCTCTCATTAGCGGTGGGGCCTTGGATGTGCTTCTGGACCCCAGGGGCTCCCTCGTCCTCATTTATCAAGTGAGGACAATGATTAACCTGACCTGCCTCCCTTACAGGGTTGAAACGAGGATCCAGAGTCACCATGGGTGGGAAAGAACTCTTCAGGGCGCATTATTGTGAATTGTGGGAAATATTTCAGAGCAGCTATGAGGATTTCGATCCCCGAGCTGCAGAAGCCATTGGCTGTCCACGCTCTCTCCCTGGCTTGGGACCCACACGGTGTTTGCAAATTGGTTGAGGTCAGGGTTGGGAGGGCCACTGAGAACCAGAGGACACAATTAAGACAAAAGGCCTGCACAGAAACAGACCCACAACGCAGCCCTTTCGGCCTGGGGCTCCTCCGAGCTCAGCTTGTGGGCTACTGAAAGCCACTTCACACATAGTGACTCCTCGGGCCTGAGAAACTGGGCCAGGCAGGGCACTCTGCGCTCCGGGCCGGCTCCCCTCCACGGGGAACTCGGACTCTAATTCCATAATAAAAGGCATCTGTACTGAAAATGGGAAAAAGTCATCCTCAAGAAGACCTTAGGTGAGTCCTGCACATCCCAAATCCTTTATTAAGCTCACTGCTGGAGCACTCATGGTGTCTACAGCCAGCAGTAGCTCTGCATAGAAGATGCTGCCAATAAAAAAAATAAATCTTCACAATCACACCTTAAAGTCTCCCACAGCCCAGAAAACCTGCTGGCCATGCCATCTGGGGACCAGAGGTGAGGCCGGCCTAGTGGGACAGGGAGAGCAAGGGATGGTTCTCCTTTCTTGCAGCCTTGACCCAGCAAACAGCGGGACCGTGTCAGTGTGCGACAGGCTACAGAGGACAAGCATAGGTCCTGGAAGAGGAGGCGGAGTGTTGGGGCAGCTTGCGGGCCTGGGGCCTGACTCTTCTCACGCTGGTTGCACCAGGGCAGGCCTCTCACTGCTGCTCTGCGTGTCTGGTTAGGGACATTGCAGGTGTACCTCTGCATGCGGCCTCTGGGAAGGCCACGTCCTGCTCTCTGGTCTGCCGGGGGGGAGGGGTGCTCAAAGCCTGATCCATTCTGACGGATCACTGCCGATGTCTATGCAGACCGGGTGGCCCCAAAGCTTATCAATTGTTAACATTTTCAATAATACCCATAGTATATAACCTCAGTACTAGAACCAGCCTTTGGCCGAATTGCAAATGTGTCAAAATATAAGGGGGCTCCCCATTCCGGACTCATTTTGAGTTAAACGCCCTCCACCAAGCCCAGGGCTTCCTTATCAATCCATTTTGACAAGTGTGTCCCAGCGAAGGTTTTCTGACTTCTTCCTACCGCTCTGCTTCCCTCCTTTATTTGTACCTTAGAAGAGAAACTAGAGCATGGTCAACCACTCCAGTAAGATTTACTGTCGGTGGTGGACTTCCAGGTTATCTCGGAACACAGAAAGCCCTTCCAATAGTGACTAATAACCACAGTGAAAAACAGCTACTATTTCCCGAGTGCTTCCCAGAGGCCTGACACAGGGGTGAGCATTTTACACCTCATTTCATTCCGTCTTCACACAGCACCGTGAAGTGGAATCTATAATGACGAGGGGACGAGCCAGCCTGTGGCAGGTTAAGGAACTTGCTCAGGGTCACGTGGTACCAGCCGGCACCTGCTCACTCCCCCTGTGAGGAGGTTGTCCTCCTTCCCAATGGTATGGCCTCCCCTGCGAGTCTGTCCGCAGTCCCCTCGGAGGGAGCTAAGACCGATACACAGGACACAGTGGGCACCTCAGAGCAGATGGCGGTCGGGGGTCCCTGTCTGTGTACCCCTGGGCCACATGCTGGTATGCTTGACTTTTCTCTCTCAGCAACTAAATAATCCAAGTTTACCACTCTTTTTGCAATGAACCAAATTCTTGGTAAACTTACTCCTGCAGCAAACTTCCCTGACTTTCCACCTGGAAAGGTTACTGTGATAAAACCATGCATGTTTATGTCACACCTTTTGGGGAATTATAGAAAAATAAAAAAGAGAAAGAAAGCCATGCATTGTGCAACCATTGTTAACATTTTGGAGTTTTTACTCCTTTTTTTAATACGCAGTTCTTTTCTCCTTGTTTTAAACCGCCGTGTTCACACCATCTACATAATTCTGTATCTTGCTTTTCAAACTTATCATGATTACATAAAAATTTTCCATGTTATTGCAAACTCTTCAAAAATGACATCGAAATAGTTGTATAACATTGTATTTAGTGGATGAGCCATGGTTTACTTAAGTATGCCTTAACCTCCACCACAATTTTCTAAGATTAGATTTTCAGGTATCAGGTGTTCTCTAAGTAAAGGGGTGATGTTTGCCAACATCTGTGTTCCATGTATCTAGGAATTAGAAGTGTTACAGCTGATTGTGTAGTTTGGATTTGGCTTTTCTACTTAAGGATAAGTTTAAAATTGTATTGGAATAGAATAAGAGTGATGTTCTCAGCATCCCTGAGTCTCAAAAGGCATTTAGCTAAATCTCTGAGGACATCTTTAGAGACAATGAGAAAACATGGGTCAGGCAATTTTATTATTATATTATGTAAATTAATAACTGGTTGGATAACTAAACCTGAAGAATGTCAGCTTCACCCTGAAGGGAGGTGTTAAGCGACCATGAGGCCTTTATACATATTTTAATCAGTGATATGGGTGAAGTCATAGAAGACAGGCTTATAAATTATGAAGCTACAAGGGAAAAGATTATGTGATAGAATGAAGATCCAAAAAGATCTCATCGGGTCGCAATATTTGCTGGAAGCCAAGAAGATGAAATCTACCAGGGATAAGGGTAAAGAAGTCCCGTGCTTGGGCTAAAAAATTAACCACATACCATATACATATGAAATAGAGAATACAGAGCTAACAGAAGTTAGCTGGCTACAAGCTCAGCCAGTACTGTGACGTGGCTACCAAAAAAACCATTGGCAGCACAGACAGTGCACCATTTACGGAGCAGAGATGTGGCACCCCGCTGACTCTGTGCTAGTTAAATCACACAGTACCCGTTCTGGAAGACGTATTTTTAAGAAAGGGTCTGACAAGGAGGAGGAGGTCAGTGAGAGAGCAGCAAGATATCACGAGCTCTGGAAACGCAGTCATCTAAAGCCACCAAAGCACCAGAGTTCAGTGGCCGAGAGCATGATCTCTGAGCCACTGCTGGGCTTTTAAATCCCATGCTGCCATTGACTAGCTGGGTGACCTTGGGCAAGTTACTCTCTGTGCCTCAGTGTCTTCATCTGTAAAATGGGGGCAACAATAGCACCTATTACATTAGGTTGTTATGAGGATTAAGTAGGTTAATAACTCTCAAGCACTCAGAACACTGTCTGAATATTACTAGGGAGAGACGAAAGGATTGTAGCCTGCAGAGATTTAGAGGGACCTGGTAGATGACTTCAAATATTTGAAAGCTGCCCCGAGGGAGAGAAATCACGCTCTATCCTGAGGATCATGCTGGAGTCAATAGAAAGGCAGAGGCTTGGCTGGTTCACTAGTCAATAAGCATTTAATGAGCACGTATTATGGTCCAGATACTGTGCTAGGTGCCAGGTATGTAGAGATGAATGAGATACATGCTCCTCCCTGCAGGCTCTCTGGGTCTCTCTGGGCAGAGGCATGGAAACAGACCATCATACTAGTGTGGGAATAACTGCTGCGGGCAGCCGAGGAAGGTACGATAAACTTTTCCTGGAGGAGCGGGGTGAAGCTTCAGCGCTGTGGCATTTGATCAGGGTCTGCAGGGATAAGTAGGAGTTTATGTGGGAGCAGAAGGAACAATGTGTGGGACCAGAGCTGTCACCAGTGTGGTATTTTCCAGGGAATGGTGACAAGTCAATGATGTTACAACACAAGGGAATGAAGTGGCAGCAGATGAGGTGAGAAAGGCTGGTCTCTCCCAGCTCACGGATGTGTGACACTGAAGTAGAGGGTAGCCACAAGAGCAGGATAATCATGGCAGTGTGATACCTCACCCTTGAGCCTTTTATTTCTTTCTCTTTTTTTTCTGGGGAAATCACAAAGGAAATCCTTCCTTTCTTCCTTTCTTGCTGCTTTGTTGCCCAACCTTGAACTCCTGGGCTCAAGTGATCCTCCTGCCTCAGCCCCCCGAGTAGTTGGGACTACACATCTGGCTGATGTGAGTTTTTTATTTTTTTTAGAGATGGGGTCTCACTATGTTGCCCAGGCTGGCCTTGAACTCCCAGCCTCAAATAATCCCCCTGCCTCAGCCTCCCAAATTGCTGGGATTACAGGTGTGAGTCACCATGCCTGGCTTGAACCTTCTATTATATTTCTATACTACTGTCTTCTCAACAGGCTACCAAGGCAAAGGCTGAATAAGGAAACCACATTTCAGGAGAAAAGGGAAAAGGATTTGATTCAATTTTCTAATCATCCTCTTCATTGTAAACAAAAGAATACCTGCCTGTAGAATAAGATGGGGTCCTGCTCCTGAGACATTTACAACTTGAGAGTCCTCAAGTGGAGAGACTGGAGCAGGCACCGGGGCTTGGATCCTTCCCACCAAGACCGAAGATGCTCTCTGAGAGGTAGTCAGATGCTCACGGCAAATCCCAGGCATACAAGCAAAGAGGGGCTCATTATTGAACACTTATCTGCCAGGCTCTCCCACTTAATTCCATTCGATAATATTCATTAAGCAGCCAGAGGAAAAAGACACCTTCCAAATAGGGGAAGGAACAATGAAATGAAAGAAGACCAAATACTCTTCAAAAACAACAGGGACAGGAAATAAAGCAGTGACGTTCTTTAAATACCCAAAGAGAAAAAAAATTGTAAATTCAGATTTCTATCGCCAGAGAAAATAAACTTTAAAAATAAGAGTAAAATATACTTTCCAGATAAACAAAGAGTTTGTCATCGGTGAGCCCGTGCTCCGTGAAATGCCAGCCCCTGTCCAGCATCCCTGGCGGCTGCCCGCTTCCTGCTTCTCGAATTTTTCTGGCGCTTTGGCACTTGCCTTGGGAGGCGACAGCTCTAAGGGTGAGTGGGCTGG
This sequence comes from Avahi laniger, assembly GCA_963575035.1. NCBI lineage: Eukaryota > Metazoa > Chordata > Mammalia > Primates > Indriidae > Avahi > Avahi laniger. The sequence continues at coordinate 9,340 of CAUYSK010079851.1, read as the reverse complement.
GGTTCTGAGGAGGGAACTACCGATCTCTCTGAGCCATTTCATCAACGGCTCACCCTTCGCAGAGAACCAGACCCACAGGCACAGTGGAAAGGGTGAGCTCCGAGCTGAGGAGGGAGGGCTGCTCTGTGCCGCTGCAGCTAGGCCGGTTGCTAGAGTAATGATTCTGGTTGGTAAACAGCCACCACCAAGCCCCAAGCCCTGACTCCTTTGCTCGTCCCCTTGATCTGTCAAGAAAAGGCCAGTTCTTGGCAGGCAGGTGCCTCCGGGACCCTGTCTCAGGGCTCTGGCTGGCTTCCTTTCCGACTGGTCACTGCCGGGCCATGCCAGTGGTTAGAGGTTTACGCTGCCACTCCAGGAGCTCAGTGGGGTTGCTTCCCGGGAAGAGAGGCCGAGGTGTGGCACTCTTGTGAGCGTGGGAAGGGGAGGCCCCCCGGGAGGCCAGGAGTGGAGAGCCTGCTCTTCTGCAGCGGGCAGGGAGGCCCTGAACACCAACACAACGAACTTTCCAAGCCTGCCTCGGTGTTTGGGGACACTTGACTCTCTAATACAGCCTCTGTTCTAATCCCCTAGGTCATATTTTTCCCCTTTAAAAAGGGATATTTCATAGTCTTTTAAATAAATCTTTTCTGCTCCACTGATTTGGAATAACATGCTTAGTGGCTTACGAGGAAAGTGACCTTTCCTGCTAGCTGAGCCCTCAGCAAAGTGTCCTTCCACAAGCCCACTTTCCCATGAAATCCCAGCATCCGAGGATGGCAGATGGCTGAGAATCTCCCAGCACCAGCCCTGGAGACCTCAGTCCCGTCCAGGGTCCTGGGCGAGTCCTTCCCCACTCCCTGCAGCCTGAGGTTTGCCATCTGCAACGTGGAGACCACCTGGAGTAGACGCACAGAGATACCCAAAGCGCACTCTCTTGATCGGCCTCAGAAGCGAGCATTCCTCCAGCCAGGTTTAGCTTCAAAGGAATTTGTGCTTTAGGGGAACTTTCTGTGTGTTTTCTCAGGCAGACAGGGGGAGGTTATCTTGGCCTAAGAAGCCATCAAAGGAAGGCAGAGTGGCCAGGAGAGGGAGGGAGTGACATGATTAAACCAGCAAACCCCCCAGCCAACCAGAGCTCCCAAGCAAAGCCTTTGGAAGCTGGCTGTATGTGTTCAACACCATGTCCTCTGCCTCCTCTGGGGCCTCCAATTGAACCACAAGCCTTAACAAACTACAGTAATTTGCTGAGCCCTCAATCAAGCACTCAGTCTTACTGAACTGTGAAACCAGTGTTTTTGCTTTTAAATATAAAAACATCTAGTAAAGTAGCTTATACCAGAATAAAAAGTATGTGTTTTCCAAAATTAGTCTTCATATCACCTGCCTAATTGTTAAAAATCAACGCTAAACAGAAACGATATGGGTTAGGTCCCTGGTTTGTGTAGCTTTCCACTAAACTTGTGTCACAGAGGAGCAGTTTCCAAGGTGATGTGATTGAGGCTGTACAAAGTCATTCTGCCTAAAACAATCCTTACAAATGCCTGCCACAGTGCCTGAGACCCCCACCATTAACTGCTCCTTCTAGCTGAGGCACGTGCTTGCCATACACCTGTGTTATCCGGGAGGACTTAGTCATCCTCCTTGTGCTGAAGTTTGAGAACTGCAGCTCCAAGCATTAGCAAATACATCGGGACATCAGCTCTCTGTCCACAGACTGAGCTATCCCACTTCTTTAGATCAATTGTTCCTAGAAGTTCAGGGTCACTTGCAGGCTTATGAAAACACAGATTGCCAGGCCCGCTCTCAGAGTTGCTGATTCAGTAGGTCACAGCTGGGACCTGAGAATCTGCATCTCAAAAGAGTCCCCAGGTGAAGCTGCTGGCTGCTGCTCTGGGACCTCACATTGAGAACCACTGTGCTAGTTTTTAAAGACTCCTAATGAGATACGGAGGCAAAGCGTGGGAGCATTCTGCTCAGGAATGACGAAGGAAGACAGAGAGCTATGAAGTAGAAAGGGGTGAAGGCTCAGAAGCAGGCCAGCCCAGCAGAATACTCAAACTTGCTCGAATGATCCACCAAAACACAAGAGCCTCTGCCCCAATTCTGTTGGGCCCCCTTCCTCTTCCTTTCTTTCCTGGGCATGTTCTGCCTCCCACCCCCACAAAAGGCAGGTCTGCAGGCAGGATCTTGGCAGCCCAGCAAGGACTCCGTAGCAGGAGGAGAGGTGGTTCTTCCTCCAGGCCCTTCCTGGGGGAAGCAGTCACACAGCTAATCAGGCTGCCAACGTGCTACTCAGGCCCTCTGCACGCTCTTGCGGGCGTTCCTGACATTTCTTAGAGTTTGCACAGCACTCAGTGAAGTCTTAATGACATTTTTTTTCCTCTTTTGAGATCATCTACTTCCCAATAAATTCAGAGGAAAACACGCTCTGATCCTTCAGCTGCCTCTTCTCAACACAAACAAGGAACTAATTAGCCTGCCAGGGAGGTGGGAAGAAAGGGGTTCATCACGGGGCCACAGGCTGGGAAGCCCCCTCGGGTAGGGCCTCATGACTCCCCCCTTGGCCAGAGTGTCAGGAGTTGAGTCCGCTTCTCAGTGGAGGGAAACTGACGTCTGGGTGTCTGCCTGGCACGGCCATAGCATCTCCTGGGGGGAAGTTCTGTTAGTGACTTAGCCCTTTCTACATCTGAAAGCACTTGGACATTTACACTTTTTCATTTGACTCTAACAAGAATCCTCTGAAACGAGCAGAACGGGAATGACTATCCCCATTCAGCAGATAAGAAAACTGAGAAGTGGGGCTCAGAAAAAGGTAGCTGTGGAGTCAAAACTCATGCTCAGCCGCCCGTCGGGTGGCCTTGATGAGCGGGGCCCCTTTCAGTTTTGTCCCCCGTGAAATGAAGGGGATGGACAAGAAGATTGTGAGGTCTTTTTACAGATGTCCCACTCTAGGAATAAACTGAATAAGGAAAAGGACTTGTCCGAGGTCATGCAATTAGTGAGGTGAGTAACAGCTGCAGAGACTGGTGTTTCCAGACTGCCGCTGTTGAAAGAAACCATCACTGCCAGCTCCCCGAATGTGGGCTGCAGGGGCCTCTAATTGCCCTCTGGACCCCGCCAAGACCAAGACCCCTAGCGGTGACATGCAGAGGAACACGCGCCCCTGCGTGCTTCCTGTCTGTCACTTGGAGCCCCAGTGCTGCCACCTGCTCATTGGAGAGGAGGAGGCCATTTCCTTTGGCATCTCCTTCCCTAAACAACATAACGGGCGCCTGTCCATGTCGGGCCCTGTGCCAGGTGAGGACATGTGGACGCAAAGGAGACAGACAGACTGTCTGCTCATGAGGGAGATGGGGAGAGTGAGAACCAGGCTGCTGCTTGGTGCTCGGTGGGAGTCGGGATCCGTAACCTTTAGGAGGGGTTAATCTCGGAGCGCTTTGCTCGTAGACATCATCCTCCAAGCACACTGGAGAGAGCAGATGCACACGTCTGACCCCGACCCCTCCACTGTCTGGGAGAATTATGTGCTCTGAGAGTCAACCCTTCTAACCACAGGGAATCAATGAGCCCAACAGCGTCCTATCTACAGTGTGCTGGTAGATGACTCTTCCATCTGTTCTAACACCGTCAACAAGTCAGCTGAGGGCCACGTCTCAGGCACAGTGGTGCCACATCTCGGACTCCGAGAGGGACACCAAGATAAACAAGAGATGGCCTCAAGGCACCCAGGGACTCTTAGCCCAGGAAAGCACAAGGTCACAGGCACAGATGCCCCTAGGGCAGAGTGGAGAATGATCAGTATTAGAAGACACAGGTTACGGGATGGCGGAAAAGTGCCATGGGAACTCAGAGGAAGGAAAGATTAATTCCAACCCAGAACCCAGAAAGACGTGCCCCCCAGGACATGGGAAGGCCCCAGTGCCAGAGCCCCCTCCTGCCACGGCCCCCCGGGTAAGCTCGAGAAAGCCAGTTCTCTGTGTTGTCAAACGGACCATTTGCCCTACGTGCCTCACAGCATTATGAGGATTAAACGAGAACTGATTTAAATGCACATTGGATAAATAAAAGCACCAAATATAAAGGCTTTTCGTCATCACTGGGGGAAGAGAGGGCAGAAAGCTAAAAGCAGAAAGCGTGTGAGGGAGGAAGCAGGGTTGGGGTGGGTGGTGCCTGGCGCCTGCCAAATACCGGGGCGCAGGGTGATGTGAGCACCCACTGGGCTCATAACAGCCTCCGATGGTTTCTTTACCCTCCCACAGCTCAGTTTATTGCAGAGAGCCAGAACATCTAAATTCCTCTGCATGAGGAAAATGAAAGTCCCACCCAGGGAAGTGGCTTCCCAGCCCTCAGTGACTGCATAACGACCCCCAGCCCAGCCCTCATGATGGCCCGGGGGTCCTGTAAACCTGTGTCTGTCCAGCTGCCAGCACCGGGCCTGGGCTTGGTGTGTGCTCAGCAGTACCCATGAGATGAATGGATGTCGCCCTCACTGCTTTCCCAGGAATTTTACATCCATGGTCCATTTTGATTCATAACCGCAAGCCAGAGAGGCAGACAAGGCATGATTATTATCCCTGTCAAAGATGGGAAACTGAGGCTCCCAGGGGGTGAGTGACCATCCACATCCAAGCTAGCACTGTCGGAAGGAAGCCCAGACCCCTGACACCACCCCCGAGGAATTATTACTGCAGTCAATCTTTGCTGCAACAAACCATCTTCCCTGACTTTACTGAGGGCCTACTATGTGCTGGTCTAAGTTCTTTCCTTGTCACCCTTCACTGAATCAGACCCTTTCATCATAAATATTATGATTCCCAAATGTACTGGCTTCTTCCACTGCAGAAGGTGGTTTTTGTGGATCCCAGACGTAAGAGAGTTGTGGATTTTCTGAGTCTTTTTACCACATAAGGACTGATTTGGGTGAAAACCTTTGGTTCGGTCGTTTGGAGTCATTGCTCCTTAGAAAAAAGAGAAAGAAGAAACAGCTCAGGGTATCAGGAAGACAGATGGGTGCTGCTTTTTTTGTTTGTTTCATTTTAACCATGGACATTCCTGCCTACAGAGTCAGCTGACAGTTTTGACAGATGGCCTGGCTGCAGGAGGGACAGAGGGCAAGTTCATGGTTAAGGTGGATAAATAATGCGTGGCACCAAGGAGCCGGAGCCAGCTAGGCTGATTTGGGGTCTGAAACCTGAGCCGGAGCCCCAGGTGCAGCCCGTGAGGGTAGGACAGGGAGCCCTGCCTCTCTCTCCCCTCAACACCCACCCCCTGCAGCTGTACCAGGCAGAGCAGTGCGTTTCTGTGTAGGGTGGTGGGAGAGAGAGACGAGCTCAGGGAGAAGCCCAAGCACGCTCAAGGCCAGGGCCACCCCCACCGCATCACCCACCCCAGGCCCTTGGCTGATAATAGCTCACTGCATACCCACTTCCTAGGAGACGTTTTATTCTAGCAAATAATCTTACAGTACAAAGGTTTTGCCACAAGGCTGGAAACCACACCCACTCTGTTGAGGGCTCTTTTGAGGGCTGCCTGGGGACGGGCTTATGCTGAGCGGCTCAGAGGCACCCCTAAAGTGGCAGGAACCTGAGTTGGGGAGGAACAGAATGTCAGAGGACTCCCAGCTTCTGAAGAGAGCAGTGGGGCAGGCGAGAGGAGATCTGGGCTCTTGAGAACAGGTCAGTGTGACTTTTGTCTCCACCAGTGTGGCCCGGTCAGCTCTGACACGTGCAGTTGGTGGAACATTTAGCACCCACCATGGGGGGGGTCTCGATGGCACCATCCTGACACCCATGGCTTTCCTACCACACCGAGGGGCGAGGGTATCGGGGGACCCAGGAGAGCTGAGTCATTAGCTGGAGGATTAGTTTATCCAATTAACCTTTTGTGCCCACTGTCCACTGAGAGAAAGGGACACAGAGTGGGTCAGCGTGGATGGGAGGAGGCGGTGAGATGAGCCAGAGCATGAGGCTCACTGGCAGGAAGCTGGGATGAGAGAATGCTAGAGGCAACTCACCAACGTCACGGTTTTAAAGCCATAGAATCTAGAGCTAGAAGAAATTCTAGAGATCATCCAACCTTCACTTGTACCTCCCAGAGTTACTGGTCGTGGCCATGTGGCAGAGCCAAGACCAAGAACCAGATCTCCCCCATGCCCCCCAAAACAACTTTTCAGGCCAGTGATATTTCTAGCACCCTCTGGCCTCCTCCCAATTTTGATCCCAGTCCCCTGATTACATGGAGTGAGGAACGCCCTCTGGAACACTGTGAGCATTCCTGGGGCTTCTGCAGACCACCAGCACCCACCATCCCAGCCAGACATACCTTGTGCGAGTAATGCTGATCAACGATCCTTGCCAACCCGAAATCCCCGATCTTGAGCACGAGGTCCTCCGTGCTGATGAAGATGTTGGCGGGCTTCAGGTCCCTGTGCAGCACGTTGGCAGAGTGGATGTATTTGAGCCCGCGGAGCAGTTGGTACATGAAGAGCTTGGCGTGCTCCTCCGTGAGCGTGCCCTGCTCCAGCAGGCGTGCCAGGTCGGTCTCCATGTACTCCTGGACGATGTAAGCCACACTGAACTTGAACAGCTCGCCCTGCAGGTCGGTGCCCTTGGGCCCCAGCACCTCGTACACCTTGACGATGTTGTCATGGTCCAGGCGACGGATGATCTTGATCTCCCGGAGCGCGTGCTTCATGCTGCGGGTGTCACTTAGGGCGATCTTCTTGACGGCCACCTTCCGGCAAGCCCGGCTGTCCACAGCGGACAGCACCAGCCCGTTGACACCAAAGCCCAGGGGCTGGAAGTCAACAAAGCGCCCACCGAGGTCATACCCGTAGACGCTGGCAATGCAGTCGCCCTTCTCGGCCATTGTCGGCTCAGTGGTCTGGGGCTGCCCGTGTGACAAAGGGGCAGTCAGGAAAGGCCAGGTCCCAGCTAGTGGCCTCCTCAGCACACCTCATTCTGTCAAGTCCCACAGTGGAGGGATGCTTTTTCTCTGCGTGAGGTCACTGCCACCAGCTCTCTGGGACAGGAATGGCATATGTCCACGCTGGCTGTGGTGCCTAAGGTGGAGGCTCAGGCTGCTTTCTTAACCTGCATCGGGAGGGCTGTTCCCCGTCTGTGCTTCCTGAACCCTGCTTGAAGCTTAGAATGGCTCATACTTCTTTTAACTCTTGCATCTTGGAAAGAAAAACCAGTATCATTATCTATGGGAACGCCAAGTTTTCAACCATAATGGCTCTCAAAGTAAAAGATGCAGAAACTCTCCCCTTTAAATACTTTGTTACAAGAGTCTCTTTCTGGCTGAAATGCGAGAGCTGTTTGCCAAGCTGCTGTGTTCTTTAAGATGGTCCACAGCTGAGTTATATCACAGCCTCTCTCTGTGTTCCCAGCAGTATGAGGGGTTCCTGTCAATGGAGGTTTGTGGGGGCTTCTTTCTACCTCCGCCAGCTCCTTTTTCTACCAGCTCACCTTAGATTCCGAAACCCAAGCCAGTGTGGTAAGTAAGCATTGCTGAAAACAGCTGGCGAAACCCAAGCACCTTTCATGCACTTGACACCAAGTTACACCTGAGGTCCCAGGTCCAGGGGGAGCTCAGCTGCCAGGCCGGGATCCTCTGGAGGCTTCACGTGTGGGCAGCATCCTCTTTCACCCACTCACCCACGACACCGCAACCGAGACTGTATTTTGCTGCACCCGGAGAGGATGAAGGAACGTGGCATCTTTCAGACCAAGTCTCCTTCCCTGTCAAAGAAATAACGTTGGGTAAATTTCCACGTTCCAGCTTCCAACACCTTCCCACTTGCGTCTTTTGTGAACCAGCCCAAGTGTTATTTGATCTCTCCAGCCAGCTGAAACACTGCTTGCTCAGGGGATTCCGGGCTCGCGCTGCCCAGCCACCCCTCCTGCTGTGTGCAGTGTGCCTCTGGAAGAGAGAGAAGACGGATTGATTTGATAAGACCATCAGATGGTGTGCCTTTTATGTCAGTGCCTGCTCCCCCAAGGTTAACACGTGCACATTACGGGGGCGGGGGGAATTATTCCTTCTGACCTTTGCAAAATTAATTTGTTATGCTCTCCAAACACACACGTCAGCCCTAGCTAGGAAGGGTGAGAGTAGAAAGTAGCTAGTTGCAGACAGAAAACAAAGGATTGATACTCTGGTTTTTGCACTTGGGCCCATTTTCTTCCTTCTTTTGCAAACGTCTTTGAATATTTTAAGAGAGAATTTGCCAGGGACTGAGATTTGTATCTCTTGCTTTCCATGTAGGTGGCAGAAGCACAGATACCAAATTATGAGGAAATTTTATTGCCACCCAGAAAAAAGGGACTCTTTGCCCAGAAACCAGCACACAGACTTCCCAGCACTACACCATGATTGGCATGGTGAACTGCATTCTTTTTGATGAGGAGGACCTCAAATCTAAGTTTCACTGTCTCCCCTGGTGGCCGTTGACTCAAATTACAGGTATAGGACCTAAGTTGGGAGGAAAAAACCCTGCAAAACTAGCAATGTAAATTCAGACCTCTGAAGGAAAGGCATTATCATAACTTCTTGGTAAAATCCATGGGCACACACAGAGAGAACATTGTCTCCAGCACAAAGGAGTGCATCTAGCTGGGCTGCTGCTTACTTCTCGTACAGAGCCTCCTGCTAAGACACTCTACTGTCTGAACTCTGCACAATGCTGCAAATGATAAATGAAGCAAAAATAACAGTCAACGCAATGCTCTGAAATTAAGAGGGCAAACTAGGGGACACAGATGATCTGAAACAGTAAACAATCTGATCCCCTTAAAGACTTCTAAGGGAAAGAAATTTGCTAAGGGTTTAGAACATAGTAATCATCGCTCAACAGATGTTACCTGTTGTTGCTGTTTTTTTATTTTTGTTTTTGTTTTTTATTTCGAAATTTTTATGGGGGTACAAACATTTAGGTTACATATATTGCATTTGCACCACCCAACTCGGAGCTACAAGTGTGCCCATCCCAGACCGTGCACACTGCACCCATTAGGTGTGAATTTACCCATCCCCTCCTGCCCCCCCCACCTGCCTGATCCCCAGTGAATGTTGCTTCCATATGTGCACGTAAGTGTTGATCAATTAGTACCAATTTGATGGTGAGTACATGTGGTGCTTGTTTTTCCATTCTTATGATACTTAGCAGAATGGGCTCCAGCTCCATCCACGATAATACAAGAGGTGTTAGATCACCATCGTTTTCTGTGGCTGAGTAGTACTCCATGGCGTACATACACCACATTTTATTTAATCCACTCATGTATTAATGTTTTTTAAACATTCCCTTACATTTGAATAAGATGTACTTACTATTCTGATAATTTGTCAGATCTTCAGC
>CAUYSK010079849.1:0-48807 GCA_963575035.1 Avahi laniger | reverse complement strand
CATATAAACCATAAGATAATAGTACTTTAGTCAATTTCAATATGTAGATGTTTGCTTAAATTTCTTTTATTGTTATTTTATGAACATTATATTTTTACAGATAAAAGTCTAAGAAAATAGCTTTTACAATATTGCAAAGTAAAAGCATACTAGAATAGTCAGTATTAGAAATTTCTTTAATGTCAGTATATATACTGTCTTTATTCAACATCAGCATACATTGAATTGGTGCATTGATAATGATTTAAAATTAAAAGCAGAATAAGAACTAGCTTGCTTTATTCAAGTATTTTACATAAAAAAAACTGTACTTAAAATGTGGCAATACTGATACCATGTAATTTAGAACTACAAGGATGAACATAATATCAAAAGGAAAGTGAACTTACATTAGAAGTTTATCATTTTGTAATAGGTGAGACTTATTTTTTGATTGGAACAATCTAAACAATGCTTCTGGTTAAATACCAGCCCACAATTCACCCATTGTGTTCTGGTATAATCATCCCTGGTCTTTACTGCCTTGTTCATTCTGACTGATCAGTGCTCATCACGTATAAGTTGTTAAATGCTTTGATTGTTACTCTTACACAATTTATTATGATCAGCTGTTAGTTGTCATAAAATTTTCAAGATTTTAGAAATGTGCTATAGATGTTCTTTTTTCCAAAGTTCTCATTTGCACAACCTTGAAAGGAATGTAAGCAATCAACTCAAGAAAATCAATTTTGGATTTTTTTTTTCCTATCAGCTCTTTCCAGACATCAGTGCCTTGAGGCAGCTGTAATGCTGTAGAGACTCATAAAGATTTAATGGCTAAAGAAATATTTATGGAATGTCTATTGGCAGCAAGATTATAAAGGTGTAACAGGGATTCAGAATAAGTGCAAGATTTTGTTCCTGAATTCAAAGTGTCTGTTCTATGGCCGTAACTCTCGACTACGGCTGAGTGCAAAAATCACACATTGGATTTGATCTATTTAAGATTAGAAAAATGCTGAGAAAATTTTTTTAGGAAACGAAAAGATTAGAACTGCTGAATCAGGATGAAGGTAAAGAAGAGGTTTGATATGTCTGTAATAAAAAAACAAAACAAAACAAAAAAAAAACCCAATGGGTAAAATTGAGGTTTGGCTAAAATTAATGGAGAATCTGAAAAAAGGAACTCATGTTAAGAATTATTTAACAACAAAAGCGGCTCAGTTCTGTAGTCTGCTTGAATGTTAACCTGAACCCCCTCTCTTTGTGTGGTGACTTCAACCGTGTTATTCAACATTAGCATATTTCAGTTTTCTTATCTGCAAAATAGGACTAATGATGGTGCCTTTTGAAAATTTCATTTAAAGGATGAAACTTGACATTTCACTTAAATTATTTAGTACAACGCTTGACATATTTAAGTGTTCAGAAAGTATATTTTTGGTTCCATTTTAAGTATACTGAACAGTTTCATTCCCAGTGGTGGGGACATATTAGGTAAAGTCTTACTTATTCATAAAAGCTGCCTGAAAATGTGTTCATAAAGTCATGTATTGAAAGAAATTGAGGCTGGAAAAGTTCGATACCATTTAGAAGAAACAGGAAAAAATGTGAACAAAGACATATAACTTAAAAGGAGTCATGCATATGCTAATTTATAAAGGAGAATATTCTAACTAAAAGAGATTTTGTGTTACAGGATAACACAGATTGCCAGAAGACACTTGGAATAAACATTTTCTAGTTGTAGTTTTGGATAATTTTCACATTACTATGTAAAGGAATTTTGATTATAGTAGAAGGAAAAGACCATGCTCTCCAGATAGCTACATAGAACATGTGGGAAAGTTCTTTATTTCAGATTTTATGGAAATTTAAAAAGGATTATATAAAATATGTAAATACAAACATAATTATAAATGCCATCTATATTTATAGTTTTGCTATTATTTTCAGTTATTCTTTTCTGGCAAAAGGATTCATCTTTGCTGTCTGTGATCTTGTCTCCTTGCTTTTTCTGGTTGTGACGCATCTTATATGTACTTGCCCTGCCTGTGTGTCTACCTTAAGCACACTGGGTATCTTGCTGTTACAGTTCAGGTCATCAATAATCATTTTTTGCTCATAATCTTCTCAAAATAATTTTGGCTCTAATCTCATTCAATTGATTTCTTCAAAAGTTTGTCTCTCCTTCATTAAAGGACACAACATGTCAATTATCTTCTTAATGTTCACGTGAGGCATGGCCTTTGCCTTTTCATTTGACATTTCAGTTCTCTAACAGTGTTCTGTCCCTATGAGTCCTGTGTTTTTAATGGCAGTCTGTGATCAAGCAGAGACCTGGAGTTTGTGTCACACAGCGACTTCCCTGCTGGGGTTCAAGCTCCAAATTCTCTCCTAGTTGCAGGTCATGAGGCTTCCTCGTATGGATGCCCTAAAAGTAGGACCATGAACCTTTCCCCTGGGAGTTGTAGAAATAAGGTATGATTAGTCCTACATAATATGATGTTTAGGAAGGTATATTTATCTGAGAGCTATTAAGCAAATATTATTCTTCAGCTAAATAGTACGGTGGCCAGAGTATTTGTACACAGTATATATTTTTACTTCCCTTCCTTCCCGCTGCTCACTTTGATCCTCCTCTCCCCCTCCCTCCCCTTCCTCCTGTCCCCTCTTCTTCCTCCTCCTCCATCTCTCTCTCTCTCTCTCTCTCTCTCTCTCCTTTTTTTCTCTCTTAGAATATTTTCATCATTTTCAGGACCAGGTTAAAAGCCCCATAATAATTTTCTTGATTGTGATCAATCCTTAATGAGTATCAGTTAGAGGGAAGCTATATTTAATGGAAATGCACACGCATGGCATAAATATAGGCAAAGTCAGAAACATAAGGTATACTTTTAGGGCACTGCTATGTGAATGTTGGGAAGCCACTGAGTACGATCATATTTTAAAAATACAAAGATTTAAAAAATTCACAGTTGGGATGTTCAAGGCTATAGCGAGCTAAGATTTAGCCAGTGCACTCCAGCCTGGATGACAGAGTGAGACCCTGTCTATAAAAAATAAAGAAATAAATTAACCCCTTTAAAGTGTGGCATTTGTTGCTTTCCAGTATATTAGCAAAATCGTGCAGCCATTGTGGCTATTGATGTGATAGCATTTTCATCCCTCAACAAAGAACTTCATACTTATTAGTCTTAATCAGTATTAATACTTATTATTATTTTCCATCCCACACACCCTCAGTCCCTGGTTACCACTAATCCATATTTAATGTCTATGAACGTGGCCATTCTGGACATTTCATGTAATTAGACTCATACAATTTGTGGCTTTTGGGTCTAGCTTCTTTCATTTGGCATATTATTTTCAAAATTCATCCATGTTATAGTATGTATCAGACTTCATTCCTTTTTATTACCAAATATTCCATTATATAGATACGCGATACTGTGTGTATTCATTTATCAGTTGACAGACATTTAGGTTGCTGTCACTTTGTAGCTGTCAGGAATAACGTAACTAGGAACACTTGCACACGGTTGATCTGTAGATGTGTGTTCAATTCTTTTGAGTATACAGCAGGAATAAAACTGTTAGTCATAGGTTACTCTTTGTTTAATTTTTTGAAAAACTGCCAAAATGTTATCCAGAGCGGATGTACCATTTAATAGTCTCACCAACAATGTTTAAAGGTCCCCAATTTTTCACATCTTCATCAACACTTTTTATTGTCTCTTTTTAATTTTAGCCATGCTAGTTAGTAGAAAGTGGTATCTTATTGTTTTTATTTGCATTTTCTTAATGACTGATAATACTGAAAATCTTTTTAAGTGCTTATTGTCCATATATAAATCTTTTGATAAATGTTTATTTGAATTTTTATTCATTGTTTTAATTGGACTATGTCTTTTTACTTAGGAATTATAATTATTCTGTGTATATTCTGAACATAAGATCCTTAGCAGATAAATTATTTGCAAATATTTTCTCCTGTCTTGTGAGGTGTGCTTTTACTTTCTTCATAGTGTCCTTTGGGAAACAAAAGTTTTTAATTTTGATGGAGTCTACTTTATCTGTTTTTCTTTGGCCTGCTGTACATGACCACTAACAGCTTTGCTTAGCTATTTTAGTGGTGAGCTAATGACTGGACAGATTTAGTTGAATCAACAAGTCTCCCAGGCTTCGCTGAGACCCCCATTTCTGCTTGGTGTCACACACTGCGTGCTCCTATAGGCAGTTCACGACTCTGCCGTGGCCTTCACTTTCTGCTCCTGCAGAGCCTCAAGGCCAGCTGCTGGTAACAGAGTAGGGATCCTCGTATCTTCTCTGGGCACACACACAGTCCTGCATATTTGAATGCTTCTCTAGAGTCCCAGGAATATGTGGAGCTTTTCAATCCCTGTCTGGATATCCTATTCTTCAGTTTTTCTTTTAGAGAATTTTTTGGTCAGCCTATTGTTATCTCCAGCTAGTATCTCTGTCTCAGGAAGTTGTAATGTTAAACAACTGCCGTTGTTTCTTTTCAATAAAGGATAGGACTATTTATACAGAGTGAGCTCTAAGTGTTGCTCAAATTAAGAAAAGTCATGAAAATGTAAGTTTTCAGAGGATGGCCAGACCTATCCGACAGGGACAATTCTCTGAGGATAGGGCCTTTGAGGGCCTGGGGTAGGGAGGCTCCAAATCTGTTCTTCCCCCTCTAGTTTCTGCTGGGATGATGCTTTTTCACAGCTAGCGTAGTTCCAGGGCTTTTGGTTAAAGGACACCATGCAGCTGTGGAGAGGTGATGAGGAAGTCAAGTTAAAATGCTACAAATCTTGCCAGGTTTACTGAGATTCAGTCACTTTTTTGAATAAATACTCTATAGATAGTTCTGAACCTTTGTCAATTTCCAGAATTCTGGAAAATTTGATTTGGGCAACTTTTGCCAGTGTATTCATTACCCTTATGGAAGAGGAGATTTTCTCATTTTTACTCTGCTTTTCTGGCGATGCTTCTTGGACTTGATTTTAACAAACAGTGAGACTTTTTTCTTTCTTTTTCCAAAAGGGTTATTTGTTTGTCCCCACTGATTTGGAATAGTATGGTCATTTTATTTGAATGTATTGGTTGTTTCTGAATTTTAAAAAAATGAATTCTGTTGTATGATATAAGTATAAATTTTGTTAGCAAGATCACACTACTTTAATTATTATTTTTCTTGGCGAATATATAATTAAATAACGAAAATTAGTGGATAATTAGGAGTGTGAAGAATGCAATTAAAAGGTGTTTGTTTGTTTTAGCTATAAATAAGAAAAAAATTTTATCACTTTACTAACCTAAAAAACAGAAACTAAATTAGAACAAATCTGTGCAGATTGTCACTGTATGTATAAACTCATATATTTCAAATAAGTTTTAAGAATCTATGTTTATGAGTAAGATCATACTTTTTAAGCAAAACATATCTTTAAAAAAATGGTAATTACCAGTCCTCCACATTTACAGACCTAACAATGATCATTTTGATAGTTTTATTTTTATTTTTATTTCAGGGTATTATGAGGGTACAAACATTTTGCTTACATTTTATGTCTTTGCCTCACCCAAGCAAGGGTTAGAGGCATGCCCTTCCCCTGTGTAACTCTCACTGTGTCCTTTACTTGTGATAGTTTTAAAACAATATTTGAGTCTAATTATTTTGCACCCGAATACACATTTTTAAAAAGTGAAATTGTGAAAATTAATTTTAAATACAAATTATTTTATTTTACTTTTGTTTATAGGACTTTGGAGATGATGGGTCCTTGTATATCACTAAGGTTACCACAACTCACATGGGCAATTACACCTGCTATGCCGATGGCTACGGACAAGTCTATCAGACTCACATCTTCCAAGTGAATGGTAAGAAGTGTGGTGTTGCTAAACTTGTATTTTGCTTAGGTAGATATTCACAGAACATCACAGTTGACTAGGAAAGGGAGACTTCAATTATTTGAGTTTTGGCAAGGCTCGAATTTTTTGAGTTTTGGAATTTAATGTGAAAGTTTTGTAAGTTAAATGAAAAGTTCCCAAGTGAATAAACACTATAAATTAGTATTACTTTTGTCATCATAGGATATTACAGAGTAACTCATTATAATTGAAAAATTAAAACATAAGAAATTTAAATTACTTTTTCAGTTTAGAATATCAACAATTAGGCAAACATATAAATATTAGAAACTAAAGAAATTAACTATTAACAATTTTAATCAAATCATCTATTTAATTGGTCTTATAATGATATAGATATTATCTATGCATAGTAAATTTCATATTCTTAATGGTTAATTTAATGGCTATAGATGTTGACCAAGTAGGCTGATATCATTCCTACACTCAAAGCTTGGCTTTATTCCTAATTTAATTTATATTTTAGCTGTTTACTTGAATTGATATAGACATGTATATATGCTTCATTAATAAACACTAATTCATTTTCATAGTTTATCCTGATATATATGTTAATCTACTCTATGTTTCATGAAAAGGAGGCAGAAACTTCTTTGGCTTTCTGTAGGAACAGCAAGATGGCTAATGTGATTGGCATGAATTAAGAGGAGAGTGACAGACAATGAGCTTGGAGAGGTAGCTCAGGGAAGATGACATGGAGTCCCATGGACCTAGGTATTTCCATTCTAAGTGTAATGGGAAGTTATTCAAGTGTTTGGTGTATTCAGTGGCACATTCTGTATTGTTTTAAAATAAATGCATAGCAAAAAACTATCTTAGCAGTATAGTTAAGAGATAATGGTAGCTCAAAATACAATGTCAGCAGTTGAGTTATAAAGAAGTGGTCAGATTTGAAATGTATTTTGAAAGTGATCCTTGACATTATCACTGAGGAATATTGAGTTAATGTGAGAGAAAGAGAGTTAAAAATAAATGGGCCTAAGGCATTTGAAGGAGGCAGTTAGGTATATAGTTACACAATTTACTGTTATAATGTAGCACATTTGGAGTTTGGGTAGGATTAATTTTTTAATATGTTAAATACAATTATTGATGGAAAAGTCAAATATTCAGTTGAGGAGAGTGAGAGCCCAAAGTTGTATGTTTAGAGACTATCAATGTGCATAGATTGCATTTAAAGCCATAGATCTGAGCTTGATGAAGTCACCTTAGGAATGAGTATAGGTGGATATGGAGTCAGAGACTGAGGCTTGGATCTGAGGTTAACAAGCAGAGAAGACTTAAAACAAGCACCCTGGAAAGGGACGTATGTGTTCTAAAAACCAATTAATAAGAAGTAACAAAATACTTGAAAATACTGGGGAGTCTGTTTTGATATTGTTGACACTCAACAGAAGCAGATCTAGGCCTTGGTTTCTGGTGCAAACCCAGTTGACAACTATGCACGGTCAAGACTTTGATCCCAACTCCCCATGAAACCAGTGAAGAAAGCAGGCAAGATGCAAAGGAATTGGTGCATGCTATTCCCAGTGGCCTTAGATGTTTGGAGTCAGACACTCATGTATCTCACAATTGTGCCCACTGATGCACAATCCAAAGATGGGAGGACAGAACAAGTCCATGCTGGGAATGTTCCCTGTCTAGATGTTGCATCTACGGAGAAATTGTTATTGCAAGTCGGCTATCACCTCCTTTGTTGGTAAATGATTACTGACTGTTGGCCTAATTGACAAAGCTAATGCCCTACATTTTTTTTTTTTTTGGCCTAGAGTTAGAAGGAGATTTTCCAATTGTTTTTGGCTAACAATTTTGTCTTTTATCTCTTATTCTCACTTCCAGTCCTAGTTTTTCCAGTCTAAGTATCAACTATACACAAGTTCTTGGTAGTTTTTAGAGCAATGTGTAGTTCATGTTCTGCCTCCACCAGATTCACATAAAAAAATTATCACAGATGCAAAACCCTGGGCTTCATGAGCATTCTCTGGAAGTTTAATTTGAAATTTGCATTTTGACAAGTTTCCTAGGTAATTGTGATGCACAGTAATGTGTGACAATTATTCTAAATGGCTACTCCTCAGGAGTTGCTGTTCCTCATTCATGTCTGCCATAAGTTTCTTGCATAACTCACTCATTTGCCATGCTCCAGCTGGTAAACCCAGGAAGGGGGTTTGAGCCAAACCACAGGCTTTCGTGTTGCAAGATGAGCATTGAACAGCGTTGGGGAAATGCATCTTCCCTATTTGATCCTCTCCTGTGAATGAACTGTTTACTCTCTGATCTCAGGTTTTTCTGAAGAAGGAATATGGGAATAAAGAAATAATGAAGTCTCAGAAACAAAGCTCCCCCATCAGCCTTATCATTATGATTTAATCAAGAGGAATTCAGTATTAGTAGCAATTGCTTATGCTGAACTCTTTTCTAGGAACAGAGATTCTTGAACCAATATCACAAAGGAAATAAAACCCATCTTTTTCTATTACATCCTACTACATTTAAATTGCTTCAAATTTCTTGGTATAAAGGTTTTCATGAAGGGATGGGTTTGAGAAGAAGAACAATGATATTATTGCTGAGAGAACAAATAAGCTGATGGGTATAATTTAACCACTAGATTTGAGTACTTGGGTGTAATTATTAACCTTTACAAGACCAGTTTTTGTTAAGTAAGGGGGAAAAATTATGATTATAGTCAATTTAAGAAAGAATGGAAAGTGAAAAAATAAAGAACACTACTATTGTTAACTGTTTCAAGGAGAACATTGGCTGAAAGTAAACAGAGAACTTTGCAGTAGCTGGAAAATGCTGTGGGGTCAAAGGAGGAAATTTTATGAAAGTTATAGATATGCTAATCTTTTTTTCTGATGTGAATTATTCAGAAAAAAGAAAAGGATAATCTTTGAGAAAAAATGATAATTGTAGTAAAAATTAATTAAATTAAAAAGTCAATGTGATCTAATATACAGATGGAGGGACTGGTCTTTGGAAGACGAATAATCTGTTGAAACAAGGAGGAAGAAAATCAATTAATAAAATGTAACAAAATTTTTGAAAATATCGGGAAGTCTGGTTTAACTATTGTTGACACTCAGCACAGTATGGGGATTGTTTGAGAAATATTCTCAGTGTGGGAACATGAGGAAATCTTTTTTTCATTGCTTGAATTTTTTCAGTGACATGAACAATAAGTGGCTGGAAGTGAAAGAGTTTGTGAGAGCCTTAGTGGTTTCAGGAGAGAAAGAAATGTAAAATAATTATCTTGCAAGGCAGGAGGGTTACAGAAATAACAATATGTAGTTGGTATGTTGGAGAGGACCTTGAGTACTTTTGAGGTAATATGTGTTAGTATATTTTCCTTCAGGTGTGCTTGACTGTGAAGTGGCAGTCAGAGAAAATAAGATTTAACCAGTGTTTATGTTTGTCAAGTGAATGAGTGAGAAAGAGAAAGGAGTGAAGAAATTAGGCACGTTTATGATGGATTGATTATAGTGACAGACCATAGAATAAGCGTGAATGGAGGACACAAGTGAGACCAAGACATGTGACATGAAGTGAAAAGTTTACTGGAGTTTAGAAGTTGATCAAAATATTATAAGAATGAGGTACTAGAGAGAAAGATATGCAATATCTTTGTTATTGACCTCCAAGTGGAGGTTTTGCCAAATTCTTGGTGTTTGTTTGGTGTTCACTGGGAAAAGAATTTCAGGACACACCACATAAGCCAAGCAAGCAACAGCTTTTATTGAAAGGGAGCGGGCAGGTTTGAAAGAGCAGCTGCACTGAGAGGAAGTGGTTTTAGATCTTTTGTAGTCTTACTAACTGAGGGGAGGAATATTCAAGGCCAAGGGGTTGGCTTTTACTAAGAATTTGGCTAGTAATTCCTAGAATTATGTTCCCTCCCCTTTTCATACTTTATATGACTGCTTCAGAACTGTCATGGTGATTTCAAGGGCAGAGAAATTTTAAAACCACTATGTAAATGAAATTGTAGTTAGTCAAAGTTCATGTCAAGTGGCAGAGTAGCTGACAAGCCAGCTGAAGTCATTTCTTGTTCATGGTTATCAGCCCCTCTGGTTATCTTCTGCTTAAGAATTGTTTATTGTAACACCTACACCCAATCTTCAAGCCCCTGTATCCAGTAGCAGCCCTGTCTCCTAGTCTCCTACTCTAATACCTTCACTCAAATAATTTTCTTAAAGCATCTGATAATTTCTGTTTATGAGAAATGCTTTTAATTAGGTTAATTCTATATAAAGGAAGGCAGGACCACTAAGGTTTACAAGCGGTTTAAGCAGCCCAACAGTTTTAAATCTCATTTGTCAGTTCTAGTTATAGATAAAAGAAAAAATGAGGTATAAAACAACATGTATTCATCAAATTCAACCATCGTTGGTCAAAAACTTGTTCTACTACATTTGTATCAACAAGAGAAGATAATAAGTGTGCTTCAAGGATCATTTTTAATAACAAACCTATTTGAAGAAGACAAAAAAAAAGAGTACAAAATGTATTATATTTATATCAATAAGAGATTATCTTCAGCTGCTATAACAGAGGACCCAAAATAAAAGCTCTCAAAGAATACACAGAGGTGTTTTTCTTACACATAAAAGAAGCCCACATGGGGTGGTTTGGCTATAACAAGTCCATAATGTCATGAATATCATAAGCTTTCCCTATTGTGATTAGCACATAATATCCACTCTCAGTGTCATCCTATGTTTTCAAAATCGCTGTGGAAATTCTGTACACATTAAACAGGGAAAAAGGAAGAAGGAGGAGGGAACAATGGCACCTGCCACAAGAGAAAGCACTCTTAAAGGAGTTTAATGAAAGCACCAACAGTAACTTCCATCAACCATCCCTAAATGCAAAGATATTGCAAAGTATATTTCTTTTTTTAATTTGTTTTGTTTTTTTCTCCCTTCCCCCCCCCACAAAGTACATTTCTCTCACCACCCACAGAAGTATAAAAATTAGATTAATTATAAGGAAGTGGGAAATAAATTTTGGGTGTGTAACTAGCCATCTTTGTCACAAAGTTTCTGGTATGTTCAAAACATTTTTCAAAACAGTAATAGAATAATGGCACTTTAAAATAAAATACCCAGAAATGGTAGGATTTGTTAAAAAAACAGCAGCTCTGAAATCGATTTGCTATGCTATGCTTTTCTTTGGTGTTTCCCTTTCTTTTTGTTTATGGTGTTTTATATTTGGCATAATAATTTTAAACATATGTTTTATATATAAGTAATTTTAACAAACTTAGGCTTACCCAAATGTTATAGACCAAGAACAAAAGAATAGTTGTGAATGAAGAATGACATTGGAAAAAAAATATAATCAAAATGTAAGAAAATGAAAATTATCTAGCAAAATAGCATATTTATCTTCCCAATAAATCTCTAAAACTAGTTTAATTCATTTTCCATTTTCCATCCTCTTTCAGAAAAGGTTAAAAAGACCCTTAGAAAATCAGGTTTTTATGTGGCTTTAAAATATTTATCTTACCAATTTGTCAATTAGTAATAAAAATAAAATATCACATTGATTACCATAACAAGCCCTGAAAATACCAAAAGTTATTGGAATTTGTGAAAGAATGTTTTTGAAGTGCAAAGTCTATTTAAATATCCCAGGGCACAAACCAAATAAGTCTGTCAATAGCCCTGTTTCTTTTCAAACAATGCAAAATTAGATTATTGAAATACGAGAGTGCTGTGTCCTTGTCTGAAGAAACATTACGTATAAATCAAAAGAGCTTGAGTCTGCCAGTGGATTTCATTTCATGCTTTGCTTTTCATTTTACATAAAGCAAATCGTCTTTAGATCTTAAGCTTATGACACAGAATGTTTGAAAATTTTAAAAGTCATCAGTGTTTACGCTGCCCTCTGAGCAGAGATCTTGTCCATATTCACAACAAATCCATATGTATGCTGTTACTTCTCTTTCATTCAAATTATTTAAGCCCTCATGCATAATATTGAGTGGATTTTTTTCCTACACATGTCAAAAACTTCTTCATAAAATGGTTGTTCATTGTTAATTTTATAGGATGTCCATATACAATACCCCCATTTTTCTCCTTCAGAGTTTGGAAACATTTATAAGAAAGACAGAAGAGCCAGGTATACAGACATCAAAGCATTACCTTCACTACCGACAAAGCTATTTAGAGAAAGTGATTTTTAGTCTGGGGCAACAATAGGCTTCTTTCTTGACTCATAGAATTAAACTTTCTCATTCAGTTACAGGCAGCACTGCAATTTCTGCACTACTTGTGTTAAACCTTCCTTGCTAAGCTTTCTGCATGGCTAAAGTGCAGAAGAGAATAAAACCTTTCTGCAAGCAGTAAGATCCAAAAAGTAGGAAGTAAGAGGTCTTCTTCCTGCCTCCTCTTTCTTCCTCCCACTGTGAGTTAATAGAGGATGAGAGAATGAGTAGCTAAGAGGGTCACTCAGGCCCAGTGATTCTCAAACTGTGGTTCATGCACAAGCAGCAACAGCAATTTATTTTAAAGGCAAATTCTCAGGGATCACCCACACCTTCTGAACAGAGACTCAGAGCATGGGGTAGAGCAACCTGTGTTTTCACAAACTTTCTTGGTGATCCTGATGATAAAGTTTGAGAATTATTATTGTAGCAATTTACCTCATACAAAAATGACAAGCGGTAATTTACGTTCCTTCCTCATATTTCCAGCTTCGTATTCTTTTAATTTTGACTTGAAACATTCAGCTTACATTCGTTTAGGAGAATGGCTCTCCCTCAGGAAGTAGTATCAACGATGTATCATCTCAGTCTTCTCCCTCGTGGGGCCCTGCAGCAGACAAGATTTATGTCTTGCTCCATAGCCCACCCAAACTTCCTCAGCCATGCTGGATGTCCCCTGACAGCATCCTACTAAAAGAGCCTGCCTGTCTGCCACTCTTCCTAAAGATTTTATTTGGCACAAGAAGGTCTATTCAGCTGCACTCATGGCAGCCCAGATGTGCTAAGCACTGAATGTCCTCAGGGACAGTTTTCAACAAATGAAGGGCACAAGTCAGAAGGTAAGATGCACAGCTTCTGGGTTCTCTGGAAGTTAATTCAAGGTGGAATAAAGTCTTAAATGTAATACCTGAAATGTAAAAATTCTACAAGAAAATGTAGGAAAAACTCTTCCGAACATTGGCCTAGGAAAAGAATTTATGACTAAGACTCCAAAAGCAAATGCAAGAAAAACAAAAGTAAATAAATTGGACTTAGTTAAACTAAAATTGTACAGTGAAAGAAATAATCAACAGAGTAAATATGACAGCTTACAAAATTGGAGAAAATGTTTGCAAACTATACGTCTAACAAAGGACTAATATCTGGAATCTACAAGGAACTCAAACAAATCAGCAAGAAAAAAAAACAAATAATCCCATGAAAAAGTGGGCAAAGGATGTGAACACACATATTTCAAAAGAAAATACATAAATGGTCAACAAACATATGACAAATATTCCACATTGTTAGTAATCAGTGAAAGGAAAATTAAAACCGTGAGATACCATTTTACCCCTGTCAAAATGGCCGTTATGAATAAGTCAAACAGTGATAGATGTTGGTGTGCTGTGTGAAAAGGGAATGCTCATACACTCTTGGTGGGAATGTAAATTAGTACAACCTTTGTGGAAAACAGTATAGTGATTCCTCACAGAACTAAAAGTAGACCTGCCATACTATCCAGAAATCCTACTATTGGGTATTTACCCAAAGGAAAAGAAGTCATCATATCAAAAAAGACACCTGCACTCACATGTTTACTGCAGCAGAATTCACAATTACAAAGATATAGAATAAACCAAAGTGTCTATAAACTGATGAGGGAATAAAGAAAATGTGGTATTGTGTTGTGTGTGTGTGTTCACACACAGACATATCATGGAATACCACTTAGCCATAAAAAGAATGAAATTATGTCTTTCACACCAACTTGGATGGAATTGGAGCCTATTATCTTAATTGACATTTCTCAGAAATGGAAAAAAATATATCGCATGCACTCACTTCTGAGTGGGAGCTAAGCAGTTGGTATGCATGGTCACACAGAGTGGTATAATGGACACTGGAGATTCAGAAGGTTGGAAAGTTGAGAGGGGGTGAGGGATGAAAAATTGCTTATTAGGTACAATGTATACTATTCAGGTGTAGGGTGATCTAACAGCGCTGACTTCACCAGTATACAATTCATCCATATAACAAAAACTTACTTGTACCCCTAAATCTATTGAAATAAATAAATTAATTTTAAAAATGTTGGTGGCAATAAATATGCATACTGTGAATCCATACTCTTGCAAGAAACAAGAATTTGCATTTGGGCATAATGAATCTAGGAGTAAATATGTTATTATTCCAAAATGAAGAAGAAGAAGATGACAAAGAAAAGAGATACAGCTTGCTACTCACTCAATGGGAAGGTCATGAGGTGCATTCTACATTTCTCAGAGGGTCCACCCTGGAACTGAGTTCTTTTTACCCATAGTGATAACGTGCTCATGAGTCTCATGAATACACTCACCCTTTTTTCTTTTACTTGCTATTTTCCTTCCCCCTGTCTCACTTTTCCCACTCTCACACTTATGTCTCTTGGGATCACTGCCCCAATCAGCTGTTTGAACCTCAGTTCTCCTCTTAGAGCTGCATTTGGAGACACATTGGTAAAAGTCCTTACCTTAATTGTTGGTCTATTTTAGCTCCCCCTGAGAACTAATGGTGAGCACTGTAAGTTTGTTTCCAGAAAACTTTGAAATATGACAGAACAGTACACTAATTCACTGATTTTAAGACTTGGAAAATTCTCTCTATCTATTGTTCCCTTGCTAAATTACGTCCTGCTCAATAGAGGTCTTCAGAGGCTTGTGATTAAATTAAATCATGACGTCAAAATCCTCCAATTATTCAGTAGCAAGAATACAGACATGTTTAAAATTTCATGTATATAAATGTTCTAGTTATTAAAGTCCCAGAGAGAAATAAAGCTTAAAATATTAAAGTTCCAAAGAAATTAGCCCAAAGTAGTTAATATCCAAAATTAAATTCTTCTGCCCTTATAATTTAAAGTCTAAAGAAGTTCAAAAGTTTAAAGTAAAAGTAAAGTGTAAAAGAAATAAGTCCTTTCCTAATTTCTTATTTTGTTCTCATTCAGGGAAAGGGGTCCTTGAAAATTTATGACTTTGGGATAACTTAATCATCTTTATCCTGGGCCTATTCTCACTTGGTGTGAGCATCCTATTTGCTATTGGTTTTCAACTGGTCACATCTGTTCTTTATTTATCATTGCCCTTTATACTGCCTTCTGTTGGATCACACAACTTTTAGAATTCAGTTTTCTTACTACTAATGACTTATTAGCTATACTTTTCTGCTTAATTTTGTTAGGTGTAGCTCTAACCTACATTTATAATATGTAATTTAACTTATTGTCATGTTTCCTTAAATAATATTTTAGCACTTCATGTATAGAGCAGAAACCTTACAACAAGACCTCTCCCCTTTCAATCCTTTGCAATAAAATTGTCAAACATTTTACTTCTACATATCTTATAAACCACACAATATGCTGTTTTATTTTTGTTTTGAACAGTTAAATATCTTTCAAAGAGTTTTTAATGCAAAACAAGAAAATAGGATTTTTGCATTTAACATTGTTGATCTTCCTCATTAGTTCATGTATATCTGAATTTTTGAATTTTCCCTTTTGCTAATAAACATCTTTTAACAATTTGAAGTTTAGATCGGCTCCTAACACATTTGCTCAGTCTTTGTTTGTCTAAAGGTGTTTTTATTTTTCCTTAATTGAAAACTCTTTCTCTTGGATGGTGAATTTTAAGTAGACAGCTTTGGTTTTTGTTTTCTTTCAAGACTTCACAGATGTTCTGTTGTCTTCTGGCTTGCTTGGTTTCTAAGGGGAAGTCAGATCTATTTCTATTCTTTTTTTCCCCATTTATCTGAGTGTTTTTCAGATTATCTTGATTATATCTTTATCTTTGACTATCAGCATTTTAACTATGGTATTCTTTGGCTTGGTTTTCTTTACTTGGATTTTTTCTGCCAGGAATTACTCTACTTCTGGACTTGGGTACATATTTTTTAACAACTTTGGAAAATATATTGACCACTTTTTGGCCAGTCTGCTGACTATGTGTTGTGATGTCTTTCTGTTTGCAATGAATCTCCCAGGAGTCCTTTGAACTTCTTGCATCTGGATACGTAGATTTGTAGGAAGGTCAGGGAAATTTTCCTCCATTATATCCTCAAGTACTTTATCCAACCCTTGTGCATTTTCTTCTTCACCCTCAGGGATGCCTGTGATTCTCATGTTAGGCCTCTTCACATATCCCACATTTCTGTTAGGCTTTGCTCTTTTCTCTCACGTACATTTAAATTGGCATGGCATGGCTTTCCGGACTAGTTTACACTGGTCAGTAGGAGTGATACTTCAAAGATTACTTCTGTGTATACAGGTACTGGATAATGTTACAAAACGCTCGTGAGATGGCCAGCACTTAAAAAACAGTATAATGACTAATTAATGTAATGACACTTGTGTAACAAGAGAGTTGAAAAAAGGTTAATGTGATAATGAGGCTTATTTGATCTTAAAGATTTAGCATAAGGGCACTCTCAAGGCAGCTTAATTAGATTTTAAGCACCTTTTTCAATTTGCATGTGTACTTGTTAATCCATGTGTTTTAAAAATAAATTTTAGTTCATTTAAATTAACAAATTTACTTAATCTCTTTCCCTGTGTTGTTTTACTGCTATTAGTGATAGCATTTTCTCAAATTTTACATTTAATGTGTATAATTTATGATTATTTCTTACATATTACATTTGAATTATAGTTCAATTTAAAATGGTACAAAGGCATTTCTGAAGTTTAAAAAAAATAGCTTCATATAATTATGTAGTTATGACAAGTTCCAACTAGAATTATCTAATTAATCTTTATGTCATTTAACATACCTCATTATACCATATATCAGTAAATTTGATTTATTCATTGATACCAGTGTTATTTTTAAATTTAACCAAATAGGAGGAACACTTTAGAAATTAATTTAACAATGAAACAGAACATCATTTACAGTAGTAGTTTAGTCAATAATATGCTGCTTTCCGGTGCCCTGGGAAAATATACAATACATTTTTACATTCCATATATAGGCTTTTATGAGTTCTTCAAATTAATACTTTTTTATGCTTTTCTTCTACTTATGATTAATTATTACAATTCATTTGCATGTGTTTTATTACTCCCTCCTTATACGAGATTGCACATGATCTAGGATTTTTTCAATGTAGTTCGCTCTTGTAGTACATTAATTCTTAAAATTGTCAAGGCACAAGTAGTGGCCTGAGTGTTCCACTCTCTCTGACCTAAGTCAGATCATTCAGGCCTAACTGATGTTCCATTTTTGACATGAAAATACTGATGAACATGGCAGCTCACAGTAATCTCTGTCACATCAGAAGTCTTGTGTTACTAGATGATTTTTCATTAATAATAAATAATTTCATATTTGCTTTAGGATTTCAGTGTATGTGTAAATTTGTAATTAGATATCCAATGAACAATGGCCATATCTCATGAGTTCTTTCTTTTCTCTTATAGATATAATTTTGCATCTTGCAAATAGTAGATAGTAAATGAATTTTTAATGATCTACCTTGTTTATCGAACTAGAAGGTTTTTTACTATACTAAATTAAATAATAAACTAAATGATTTGTGGACAGGTGGAAGTTAGCCATTGTATTTATGTCTCAAGTTATATTAACCTCACAAGGAAAAAATCAGCATTTATTTCATTTTTGCATCCTATTATGACTGTTTTTATGTTTTTTTTTCATTCTGGTTTGATTATATATAATAATACACACTACTTAAAAAACTCTCAATTTAGATTGACTTTTTTAAACAACTTAGATTAGAGTACACTTATTCCCAATAATTCAAAATTATATCTTTAAATTTTCCAAATTTTCTATGGTACACCTGGCAAGAACAAGCACTCATATTAATCTGACAATGGTTAGGCTATCAATTAAATGTTCTGGCAGCATAGGCTGGGATATAGCTCCTACTCACATAATTTTTTTTGAAATTTGAAATATCAGACAAATCCACAAAGCTGTGTGTAAAGTGCAAAAGGAAAACTGTCTAAGAAGGTACCAAGAGAACATTTTTTGCTTGCTTAAATTTTCTCTTAATAAGCAAGATTGTCAGACACATAGATAAATAATTATATGTGAGAGTCAGAGAGAAAGCTATGGTTATACAAATAGCATTTTTCTCTTGTATCCTACATATTTATTTATTTCAATATATTTATTGAGATTGTAATATGTGTACGTGGTTTTCAATTTAGTTAAAATTACTAGGCAAATCTACTTCTAAGAATTTAAGCCCAAACACTCTATATCTATCAAGTGTAACAAAATGTTCTTATGGTTAATTATTATGAATATGATGATGATGATGATGATTACAGGCAAGATATGCCCAATGAGCTGGAGAAATCTGTATGAATTGGAGAGCTTTGATTATTTTGTTGTTCCTAAGAAGACCTGAAAGGCTCTTATGAATTCTTTGCTTCGGGTTTTACATTTATAGATAACAAAAATTATTTCAAATAAACTTTGCCAAAAGATAAATTGAAGGTTCCCTATACCCTGGCAACTATGATCGTGATTTGAGAGCATGCTTCGTAACAAAATATATGTAATTTTGTCTGTCATATAGTTGCATTAACAATAGAAAATATATTATTTGGGATTATCAGTAGTGCTGTATCACTGTTAATAGATAAGTTATGCTATTGAATTGTAAGAGTTTCCTCCAACTCACTTTTTGATTTTAGACCATCAATTATTTCAGAATAAAGGCAGGTAATAAGTAAGCAGGACACCCTGACAATAACACTCCTGACAACTGCAATACTCATCTTCCCTGCAAATGCTACTCTAAGTTAGAATATCTTAAACAATAATAAAAATAGATGTCTTAAAGACTATCTGAAAAATATTGTGAATTATAAAAATGCCTTTACAATAATGTTCATTTTGTATTAATATCATATTATAAGATTCATTTTGAAAGTATGTTAAAGTAATGCATCACTATGACAAGGAAATAATAAATTGTTTATTTAAAGGAAGTTTTTAAAGATGAATTATATAAATTAAATTAATTGTATCATTTAATTAAATAAATTATATTATTTATCAATTGATATATCAGCAAATATTTTATTTTAGCAAAAAATGTGGTAAATAGTAGTGCCATCTATTGATAAAACTAAAAACTGCAGTTACTTCTTGAGTAAGGAATACTAATAGTTTTATGTTTATAAGAATGTATTTCTAAATCTAATGATTCCTTACTATTGTGATTATTATTTAAATTATTATTGGGTCAGGTCAAATACTGGAACTGTGTTAAAAAATAATGTGTATGTGCATGTATGTGTATATATTTGCATATATACATGTATATACATGTATATATATTACTAATAATGTGATTGTTCTGATAATAAATATTAGTTATTATTTCAGATTTAATTAGGCTGGCTGTGATTCATTTGAATAATATAAATTTGAATAATAATAAATTTAGTCGCTCTTAAGAAAATTAAGTTTAATATTAAATACTTATTTTCTGCTAAAACAATTAAGCAATAAATAACCATGTGATGGATGATGAACATAGTTTTATTTTTATTCCTTCTATTTTAATAAGCAGATAATGTTTTTAAACACACAAATTTGCATATTTTCATTTTTTCACCCTGCTATGGCTGTTTTTATGTTTCTTTTTCTTTTTAATTCTGGTTTAATTATATATAATAACACACTACTACTTAGAAAACTCTCAACTTAGATCGGCCTTTTTTTTTTTTTTTTTGTGACAGAGTCTCACCGTGTTGCCAGGGCTCGAGTGCTGTGGTGTCAGCCTAACTCACAGCAACCTCAAACTCCTGGGCTCAAGCAATCCTCCTGCCTCAGCCTCCCAAGTAGCTGGGACTACAGGCATGTGCCACCATGCCTGGCTAATTTTTTCTATATATTTTTAGTTCTCTGATTAATTTCTTTCTATTTTTAGTAGAGACGGGGTCTCGCTCTTGCTCAGGCTGGTCTCGAACTCCTGAGCTCAAACAATCCGCCTGCCTCGGCCTCCCAGAGTGCTAGGATTACAGGCGTGAGCCACCGCGCCCGGCCTTAGATCGGCTTTTTTAACCAATTTAGATTATAGTACACTTATTCTCAATAATTCAAAATCATATCTTTAACTTTTCCAAATTTGCTATGGTACACCTGACAAGAACAATCTGTGTACTGTCTGGCCAGATTGTTGGGGAGGTATTGAATAGTTTAGGAGAGTTAGATTTTTATCATTATTAATTCAGAAGCAAGACTACAGAGAAGAAAGGAGGGAATAGCAATGGTAATTATTCATTGACCCCTATGTGTGATCAGATTATTTGTTTCAGGGGACACATGCAAGAGCATTAGGAGATGTTGTGGAGGAGGTGATAAGAGTGACCAGAGCAGAAATAATAATGAAAAAGCACAGGCTTAATAGGGAGGAACAAAAATGAAGGCTGAGGTGAAATAGGGCCAACTTTGACATGCTATCATGGTGACAACTAGAACATAAAGTTGTGTGAAGCTCTCATTTAGTCATTTACTTGTACATCTGTGATCTATTTATTTTCTAACTGTAGGTTAAGATTTATTATATACTGTACCAGATGCTAAGGATCCAAAAATGAGCAAACAATAATTACAACTGGGTCTCCATATCTGTGGGATCCACATACATGGATTTGACCAACCACAGATTGAAGATATTTTAAAAAATAGGCGGTTGCAACTGTACTGAACACGACATTTTTTCATCATTATTCCCTAAATGATATGGCATAACAACTATATACATAGTACTTACATTGTATTAGTTATTATAAGTTATCTAGAGATGATTTAAAGTATATGAGAGGATGCACGTAGGCTTTATGAAAATAGACACCATATTATATCAGGTAAATGAGCATCCAGGTATTTTGGTAACTATGGGGGGTCCTGGAACCAATCCGCCATGGCTACTGAGAGACAACTATGTATTTTCTGAGTTTACTGTCATTCTTGCTGGTTAAGTATATTCTTAAGTTTTTTTTTTTTTTGTAGCCATGTAAATGGGATTGAGTTCTTGATTTGATTCTCAGCTTGGCTGTTATTAGTGTACAGAAATACCACTTATTTGTGTACATTAATTTTATAACCTGGGATTTTACTGAATTTATTTATCAATTAATTCCAGGAGTCTTTAAAGGAGTCTTTAGGGTTTTCTAGATATACGATCATATCATTGGCAAACAGGGATAGTTTGACCTCCTCTTTCCTGAATTGGATGCCCTTTATTTTTTTCTCTTGGAAAGAGAAGTCAGAAGTCTGACAGATTGCTGTAATCTGTCAGATATTATCATAAATACAGAAATTTATGACAAACAAAAATATGAATGGAGCTCACAGGTTTGTGATGTGCACAACCAGCACAGCCACGGGTCATGAACCTGTTTGGAAGTGCGTGGGAGAAAGATAAAAGGACAGCTGATTGGACGTTGGCAACCAGGGGAGACAAAGAAGAATGGGAAACCAGAGGAAGTTATGGTTTAATCAGGAAAAGAGTGTAGTCAGGGTTGTTTCAGCCGGTATATACAAAAACTTGGCATCAAAGGAGAAGAGGAGCAGAGACAGGGCAAAGCCTGTTTGGAATACAAACTGGAAAAAACCAAAAGAAAAAAGATTAATAGAATAAAGGAAAAAATATGATTACCTCAAGATACACAGAAAAGCCATTTGACAAAATCTGATACCATTTCATGATACGAAATACACAGCGAACTAGGAAGAGAAGGGAACTTCCTCAACTGGATAAGAAACACGACAAAATCCTCACAGCAAAGTTGTGGAAGACTTAATGGCGAAAGACTGAAAACTTCCTTCCTAGGATCAGTAGCATGATGTCTGTTCTTCCCAATTTTATTCAAAATTTTACTGGCAGTTCTAAATGGGACAATCAGGTGAGATAAAGAAATGAAAGGTATTCATATAGGAAAGGACAAAACAAAACTTTGTTTATTTGCAGATGACATGACATTGTACTTGGAAAATATTAAGGAATTCACACAAAAAGAAACTATTAGAGCTAAAAAATGAGTCCAGAAATTTTGATGGATATATTCAAAATATACAGAAAGCAATTGGGATTTTAATAGCCAAAATAATGTTGAAAAAGAAGAACAAAGCTGGAGGACTCTTCAAAACTACTACGAAGATAAGTAATCAAAGTAGAATGATCCTGAGATAAAGACAGTCATATAGATCAATGGAACAGAATAGAAAGCTCAGAAATAAACTCTTGCATGTATGCTCAAAGGATTTTTGAAAAAAGTACCAAGACCAGCCAGTGGTGAAAAACAGTCTTTTTAACAAATGGTCTTGGGAAGTCTGTATATTCATATGCAAAAGAGTAAAGTTGGACCCTTACCTAACATCATATAAAAATTAACTCAAAATGGATCAAAATCTAAATGTAAAACCTAAAACAGTACTTAGAAGAAGACATTAGACTAAATCTTCATGGCATTAGAATTGGCAATGATTTCTTGGATATGACACCAAGGCACAGGCAATAAGAGAAAAAACAGGCAAATTGGACTGCATGAAAATTTAAAATTTTGTGCATCAAAAGACATTATCAGCAGAGTAAAAAGGAAACCAACACAACTGGAGAAAATGTTTGCCACTCATATATCTGATAAGGGATTAATATCTAGAATGTATGGAGAACTCCTAAAACTCAACTACAAATAAATAAACTGGAAAATGTGACTTGAATAGACATTTTTTCCCAAAGAAGACAGAGAAATGGCCAATAAGCACATGAAAAGAGTCTCAACATCACTAATCATCAGGAAAATGCAAATCAAAACCACAAATGAGATATCACCTCATACCCATTAGAATGACCACTATGAAAAAAAAGTAGAAACAAAAATTGGCAAGGATGTGGAGAAGTTGGAACCTTTGTTCACTATTAGTGGGAATGTAAAAATATTATATTAGAGCTGCTGTGGAAACAATACGATGGTTTCTCAAAAAAATTAAAAACAAAATTACCATATGATCTAGCAATTCCATTTCTCTGTGCATGTATCTGAAAGATCTTAGTGAAATATGTGTACACCCTTGTTCATAGCAGTATTGTACACAATAGTTAAAACATAGAACAAACTAAATGTTTATTGACTGATGAATGGGTAAGTGAAATGTGGCATAGCCATGCAATAGAATATCACTCAGACTTAAAGAGGAAGGACTTTCTTCAATGTGCTACATGTGTAAACCTTGAGGACATTATGCTAAGTGAAATAAGCCAGCCATAAAAAGACAAACATTGTATAATTCTTCTCATATGCAGTACTCAGAGGAGCCAAGATCATAGAAACAAAAGGTAAAATGATGGTTTCCAGGGGTTACGGGGCGGAGGGATGGGAAGTTATTGTGTAATGGGTATGAAACTTCAATTTTATAAGAATTGCGGAGATGGATGGTGGTGAAGGTTGCACATTATGAATGTATTTAATACCACTGCACTGTATACTTAAAAATAGGTAAGATGGTAAATTTTATGTTACGTGTATTTTACCACAATAAACAAGGTGGAAAAAATCAGTTAGATTTTTATACACTTGCAAGGAACAATTCAGAAACAAAATTTTTAAAATGTCCATTTATATTAGTATCAAAAAATAAAATAATTAAGATTGAACTTAAATAAGACTTTTACACTGAAAACTTTAAAACATTATTGAAAGAAATTAAAGAAGATCTAAATAAAGAGAAAAACATCCTGTGTTCATGAATTAGAATATTTAATATTGTTAAATGGCAATATTCCCCCAAAATGATGGAGAGATTGAGTGTAATTCCTATGAAAATCCCAGATGTCTTTTGATGGAAATTGACAAGCTAATCCACGTGTATGGAAATTCAAGGGATCTGGAATAGCCAAAACTATCCTGAAAATGGACAGCAAACATGGAGATATCACACTGCCAATTTCAAAGCCGACTACAAAGCTACGGTAGTCAGGAATGCGGTGTTGTTACATGGAGGAGAATAAGGAAAATTACAACCCCCTGAGCACAAACTAGGACCCATGAAATGGGCCTGTACTCATGTCAACTTTCATTGCCTCCCACCTTGATAAAGTGGATATCGGGAGATTCTGGCTCCTTTTTTACAGAACTAAATACACACCATGCCCAGGAACTGGCAAAGCTGGGGGACGGTGGAGCAGCTGCAGGCTGGCTGCTGCCCCGCACTGACAACACGAGCCCCAGATTAGCCACTGCACGTGTGGGCTTCCAGGTCACACTGGATCCCAACACTCAAAAGGGGCTTTTGCTTTACTTCTGCCCTTCGACCCTTGAACTAAATTCAATATGACCCATCCTAACTAGAAATACAAAAGAAAGGGAATTCTGGGAAATAGAGTTCAGCCTGGACAAGTTGAGATAGTACAAGCCACTGTTATTATTTTTTACTATTTCTCACACAGATGAAAACATGTTATATATGTTGTTCTTCCCTTGCTTTTTTTTCACTTTGTCTTTATTGGTTTTTTTTTTTAAGCTATAATTGCCACCCCATAAAATGCATTCCTTTGAAGTGCACAATTTAGTGATCTTGAGAAAATTCCCAGATTTGTACAACCATCGCCACTATATAATTTTACATTTTTACCACTTCAAAAAGTAACGCTGAACTAATCAGCAGTCATTGAGCATTCATCTTCCACCATCTAGCGTCTGGCAGTTACCAATCCACTCTCCAATTGTGGGAATTAATACTTTCCATCTATCTTCCCTTCTTGACTAGCTCCAGAAGCAGACAGGAAATCTACAGTCTTACAGAGGTTGTTTATCCAGTTCCTACGATTGAACTGTGTTAAGTCAACTTCCTATAACAAATCCTGTAATAAATTATATCTATACTTATGTGTATATATATCTAAAAAATACTGTTATGTATATATAACAGTTCTGTCAATGATGGACAACATATATGATGGTGGTCCCATAAGATTATAATGGAGCCGAAAAATTCCTATTACCTAGTGATGTCATAGCTGTGGTAATGTCATAGTGCAACACGTTACTCATCTGCTTGCAGTGAGCTGGTATAAACAAACCCAGTGTGCTGCCAGTTGTGTAAAAGCATAGCACACACAATTATGTACAATACATAATACTTGATAATAGACTATGTAACTGGTTTATGTATTTACTATACTACATTATACATTTTATCATTATTGTAGAGTGTCTCCTACTTATAAAAAGATCATCTGTAAAACAGCCTCAGGCAGGTCCTTCAGGAGGTTTCCCAGAACAAGGCATTGTTATCATAGGAGATAACAATTCCATGTGTGTTATTGCCCCTAAAAACTTTCCAGTGGGACAAGACGTGGAGTTGGAAGACAATGATATTGATGATCCTGTGTAGGTCTAGGCTGTGTGCTTTTGCGTATTAGTTTTTACAAAAAAAGTTTAAAAAATAAAAAAAATTAAAACAGAACAAAGCTTATAAATTAAGGATATAAAGAAAGAAAATATTTTTGCACATCTATACAATGTGTTTTTATTTTAAGCTGTGTTATTACAAAAGAGTCAAAAAGTTAAAAAAAAATAAAGTTTTTAAAGTAAAAATGTTTCAGTCGGCTAAGGTTAATTTATTATTGAAGAAAGAAAAATATTTTCTTATGACTTTAGTGTAGCCTAAGGTGCGGTGTTTATGGAGTGCACAGCAGTGCACAGGAATGTCTAGGCCTTCACATGCACTCGCCACTCACTCACCGACTCACCCAGAGCAACTTCCAGTCCTGCAAGCTCCATTCATGCTCTATACAGGAGTACCATATTTTACCTTTTTTCTTTTTTTTAAGGCTAATCAAGTGAAGCAGTGGGAGTGGAGAATGAAAAAGAAATCTGTAACTGGTTGTGAACACTTAGTTGTAAACACCGCTTCACTCAGACTAGCCCATTTTTTATCTTTTATTTGTGTTTTTACTGTATCTTTTTGTATGTTTAGATATGTTTAGATACACAAATACTTACCACTGTGTTACTTTTTCCTTACATTATTCTGTAAAGTAACATGCTGTGCAGGTTTGTAGCTAGGAACAATGGGTGTAGTCTAGGTGTGTAGTAGGCTATACCATCGAGGCTTGTGTGAGTTTGATTGTAAGTTCGGTGTTTGCTCAATGATGAAATCACCTAACAAAGTATTTCTCAGAATGTATCCCTGTCATTAAGCTAATGAATGACCATACATTATATGTGTCTATATAATGTATAAATATATATGTGTATATATAAGTATACACATAATATATCTGGAAGAGTGTGTGAGAAACTACTCGCTTTTTTTAGTCGCTTCCAAGAAGAGAGAACTAGAAAACTGGCAGATAGTAATGGGGAGAAAGACTTTTCACAGTGTGTATTTTTTGTATCTTCCCCCACCTGTTTTTTTATCTTTTGAATTCTCCACCATGTGAATGTACTGTATATTCAAAAGTAATAACAAAATTTAAAGTGAACATTTGGAAACTGAAACATGAACAGAAAAAGGGGAGAAGGAGAGGATGATGAAAGAGAGAAAAAACGAGGAAAAGTGGAGAAAAAGAAAAAAATGAAAGAG
Source organism: Avahi laniger (assembly GCA_963575035.1). NCBI lineage: Eukaryota > Metazoa > Chordata > Mammalia > Primates > Indriidae > Avahi > Avahi laniger. The sequence continues at coordinate 22,083 of CAUYSK010079849.1, read as the reverse complement.
GAAGAAGAATTGGAAGTGAAGGGGACAGCAGAAGGAAAGGAAGAAGAGAAAAGGGCAATGATAGATAAAATAAGGGAAGAACAAGTCTAAAGAGGAGAAAGAAGGGAATATATCAGTGCAGGTGTTTAAGAATGGGTTAACAATGCATAAATCTTGAGAGGCTAATGCAAACCAGAAAATGAAGTACATTTTATGTTGAATAGTTTGGATACTACTCTGAATAAAAAGAGGGATGCAATAAGGGATTTCAATTATATTTGTTGTGTCATCATACTTTCCACGTACAAGTAAGTGTGGCAGGAGCGTGGAGAATGGATTTGTTCAGGCTGCAGAGAGGAAGGGACAGTTTGCAGATTTTTTGCTAACAGAGGCTAGAAATAGGGAATGCCTAAAATGAAGGTAGAAAAAGGGAAACTTTGGGAAAAAATGAGAATAAGCATGTTGTGGTAAACAATTAGATTGTGGGCTGGCTGAGGGTTGCTAGTGAGTTAGAGGGAAAAGTCATGGGGGACTCCGGTTTTCTAATTCGGCTAATAAACTTGTAGGAAGCGTGTCATTTCTGACTAGAACATGACATTACCTTGAGAGAGGACCTATATTAGTTTTGGTGCTAGCAGCCACTACTAGCAGTGTGGAGAAAGACAAACACTGCTGCCTAGACAGGACACACTTCAGCAGTGACCTGTGTCACCTGCAGTCTGAGGGACCCATAACGGTGAGGCTGCGGAGCCCGTGGAGGGACCAGGAACAAAGAACATTTTGAGGGTTCCAGTTGTGTAGCTAGTTTTCCTTGAGCTGCTCAAGGTGGACTTCTCGTCATTACTGAAATAAATCATGTATTATTAAAAATGGGTTAATAAATAATATTTAATTAAAATTTTTAATTTGGAAATAAAAATTTTCTAATGCAGTTTTAAGAAGCAATGCAGAAAGATCCTTTAACCCTTTCCCCATTTTTTCCCATCGGCAACTTCCTACAAAAGTGTGGTACAACATTAGACCAGCACAGTGAAACTGATGCAGTCAAGACACAGGGCAGTTCCGTCCCGTCAGGGATCCCTCATGTGGCCCTTTGAGAGCCAAATTGACTTCTCTCCTGCTCCCCCTCCCTCATTGACTCCTGACAACCGCTAATCTGTTCTCCATTTCTGTATTTATTATTTTAAGAATATCATATGAGTGGAATCATAGAGTGTATGTGCATTTTCCACTCAGTACGATTATCTGGAGGTTCAGCTGCGTTGTTGCATGTATCAATAGTTCATACCTTTTTACTGCTGAAGAGTATTCCATGGTATGTACGTACCAGAGTTTGTTTAACCACCCACCTGTTGAAAGACATCAGGGCTGATTCCGGTTGTTGTCTATTACAACAAAGCTGCAAAAAACCTTCATGCACAGGCTTTTGTGTGATGTAAATTTTTCACCTCTCTGGAATAAATGCTCAGGAGTTTCATTGCTAAGTGATATGATAGTTGCAAGTTTTGTTGTTTTTTTTTAGAAACCGACAGAATACTTGCACCATTTTATATTGCCACTAGCAGTGTATGAGTAATTCATCCCTACTAGCATTGGGCACTGTCACTGTTTTTATTTTAGCCATTCTGAGAGGTATGTAGTGATATCTTATTGTCATATTATTTTGCATTTACCTAATAGCTAGTGAAACTGAACATCTTTTCGTGTGTTACTTATTTACTGTTTGTCTTTTGCAGTAAAATACCCCTTATATCTTTTTGACGTTTCCTAATTGAATTACTTGTTTCATACTGTTGAATTTTTAGAATTCTTTATATGTTCTAGATACTAGTCTTTTGTCATATGCAGTTTATAAATATTTCTTCCACTTTGTAGCTCGTCTTTTGATCAGTTGCATAGGGTCTTTTACAGAACAAAAATGCTTAATTTTGATGAAGTCCAATTTATCATTTTTTTCTTTTACAGACAGTATTTTGTTGTCAAAGAATTTTTTTACTGAGTCCTAGATACTAAATAATTTATTCTATGTATTCTCTTAAAAGTTTTATAGTTTTAAATCTTACATTTAGATTTGAAATTTATTTTGAATTTTTTGTAAAAGGTATGAAACTTAAGTTAATAATTTTCTGATAGAAGGATCACATATTAACACTAACAAAAGAGAAATAGGAACTTCCATGCATGAATATGACCTTATAAATCGTAGTCAATAAGACAATGGCCCAAGTCTGTGTGGCCACTTCTCCTTATAATCACATATTTATTTCCTAGATTTTAGGAATGGATGTGAGGATCAGAAAAACAGTGAGGAAGCAAAAAATTCCAAAACTCTATTTTTAGTGGAGATAGTCTCATATCTTGAGTTGAGAGTAGCTGTTATTTAATTTCTTAATATAATTTTTAAAATAAGGTTCTATATGTAACAATTAAGATAGGACTTTCACAAAAGCAGAATTGAAGGGGAAGAAATGAAAAGGACATTTATCAATGAGATATAAGTAAGAAAAAGTAAGTAAAAAGAAGGAACAGCAACATTATGTGATATACATATAAAATAATACTGAAAATTAAAGCAAATATCATATTTATCACAATTTATATATATTGGTTGAACTTCTTCATTAATTAAAAGGTTGGGTTAAAAAATTCGACTGTGATTTATCAAAAAACACCTTAAAATAAATGATAAACATAGTGGTAATAAAGTGATGGGTCAATATATATGAAGAATAAATTAAACATAATCAAGAGTAGTATTCAGTCATGCACTGCAAAATGATGTTTCAAGCAGCAATGGAGCACATATACGACAGTGGTCCCATAAGATTATAAAACCACACTTTTACTGTACTTTTTCTATGTTCAGCTATGTTAGATACACAAATACTTACCATTATGTTACAATTGCCTACAGTAATCAGTACAGTAACATGCTGTGCAGATTTGTAGCCTAGGAGCAATAGGCTATACCATATAGCCTAGGTGTGTAGTAGGCTCTACAACACGGTTTGTGTTTAAATACACTCTATGATGTTCAGACAATGATGAAATCCCCTGACAACTTCTCAGAACATATCCCTGTCGTTAAGTGATGCATAACTATAATTTAAGGTTTACCTCTATACAACTTATATGCATATATACATTTATGCACCTATGTTTATTTCTCAAAATGGGCTTATTCTCTATAAGTTACTCAGAATTTTTTTCATTTAAGATATCTTAGACATATTTTAGGGCATTAGCTCATTATTTTTAGTTGATTAATAATATTTAAAAATATGGGTGTGTGATAATTTATTCATCCATTTTAACATTGATGGTTCAGATTCGCAATTATGTACATAATCATCTTTGTACTTACATGCGGATACTTTATTCCTTTAGATTAGCTTAACCAAAGAGGAATTGCTGCAGTAAAAAGCACATGCATTTAAAATTGGATAGATAATTCCATATTAATATGCTAAAAATTTTGTAACAATTCCTCTTCCCAATACTAACATATGCATAAGAGGGCCCATTTTTCCCACAAATTCACTGAAAATGGCTTTTACTAATCTTTTTAATATTGAAAAATGGCTCCTCATTTTAAAAAAAGTGAATTTCACTGATTGCTACTTGGATGATTATGTTTTTACATATTCAGTCATTTTGATTCATTACTTGAATTGATTGTTCACAGCCTTTGTTCATTTTTTTCTTATTACTATACTAAATTTTTCTTAATAATACTTATTTAAGTAAAGAAATGTGCAATGATCCTTTATTTTATATATTTTACATATTGTATCTAATCTATTTCTGTTGAATAATTAAAATGCAGAGTAGTTTTATTAATGCCACCTATCAAACATTTCTTCTGTTACTACTGGATTTCGTTTCTCACTAAAGAAATAATCAGCTCCATCCACAGTTACAGTAATATTTTCTAAATAATGAACTCCTAATATTTAATTTATTTTACTTTTTAAACATAATTATATTTAAAATTAGATTACAATTTAGTTTATCACCCATTTTCCAGTTAGATTTTTAAAATTTGTTGTGCTGTGTGAAGAAATATAATTTTCTTTCCATAGTATTGACTATTTCTTACATATAATCCAAGAATAAAACAATATATTTTCCACAATTTGATATTCTTTCTTCTTCATAACTTATATATATATATTTTATCATATATTTTCATCATATATTTCAAGTGTTTATTTTTATTTTATATATTATATACACATATATTATATATATTCATATATAAAATGATTTTATAAGTATACAGCTGCGTCTTTTCCTGGTATCAGTTCTATCAACTCCATGGATTTATAAGACATTCTTTGGTTAATATAGCTTTAAAATAAATTTTAATATCCCTTTCAAGAAATGCACTTAAGCTAGTATTCATTTTATCAGTTCTTTTTAGTACTTTTCCCACATTTATTTTTCATCTGAAGAAAGAGGAGGGAGAGAAAGAGAAAAGGGGAGTAGGAGAAGAATTGGAGAGGAAGGAAAGTGAAAAAAAAAAAAGGGAAACGAAGGGGGAAGGAAGGAAAAACATCCTTTGGAATTCTGATATAAATTGCATTAAACTTATCATTTAAGAAGATGTACAATTATTTAAAAATATGATATCTGTCAATCTAGGAACCTAGGTTGATCCATTTATTTATTTTCTAAGTCCTTTGATTAAATTATAGTTTTCTTAAATTAGAAGCCTGATCTTTCCTTCTAATTCTTTTTCTGAACATTTTTCTTTTTTGCTTTTAATGGAAAATCTGTGTCTATATCTACTCAGAAATAGTTGTGTCCATGAGCCATAATTTTATTTTAATTAAAATTCTTTTAGATTTTGGTCTGCAGGGTTTCAGAGGTAAACTATAATACCATCTGCATGTATATTTTTAAAAATTATCTATTTTATAATATTTATATTTTTATACAATTTTGAACCATTTAGAATGGTAGATGATAGTCCTATTTTGTCTTGTTTGATGTAAAAAGAAATGTTCTTTATGATGCAAGTTAGCATTTTAAAACTAAGCTTTATAAAATACAGTCTGATTCTTTTTATATGTAATTTAGAATGTTTAAGAATGGTAGATTAATTTTATCAGACACTTTTCTGCATCAACTACTATAACATTGAAAAAAAATTCTCATTGGGGCCAAATATGATTTTAAAAAATACATAAGCACTAATGTAACAGACATCCATCTGTCTATCTGTAGTATATCTCCAACATATAATTGAGTTATTAAAATCTTCTTCATTTTTGCATAGATTGTAATCAGTTCATATGTTAATTTTTAAAGCATATATTAAAATTTCCACTATTGTTAATATTTTTATCAATAGATTCTTTATTTTTATATTTTTGCTGAAGCAATTTTATTTTATTTATTGGGCATATATAAATTTTTGACTCTTATATGTTCTTTATATATTCCTACTGTTGGAAAATATTTTTTTTATTCTTGCCAATGCGTTAGCATAAATAAAACTTCAGCCAATATAAATATATTTGCATATTTAAAGGTTAAAACTGGTTATGTCAAAATGTATGGCGGAGGAAGACAATATTTTATGTGCTCTATATTATGAGCTTTCAATAAAAAAAGTATTCAAAATCAATAACATTGAAATACTAAAAAAAAGATACCCATATAAAGAATTTCTATTTTTCAGTGTTGTTTTATGACTTCTCTATTACACATATGTTCTGCCTTTTATTTGAAAAAATTCTTTAAGGTTGTTATGATGCTGATTTTATGATTAAAGAAACTGAGAAAGCTTAGGAAGCTTCCAAGTATACGTGACTGTATTGAACGTGGACCTCGAGCCTGCATTGGTCTGGATTCATGTGACTCATGATTTCAGATGAAAGAGGAATACATGTTGGTCTTTGCCTCATGCCCCTGTAAGATAAAAATAATAGGTTTTGATTAGGGAAAATAAACTGCACCAATGTCCATTAAGTTAGAGAATATTGTAAAAATTATTAACTTTATTAAGTACAAAATGACAGTGTAAGTCTCCTCCATTTAGAGTTATCCAATTTATTTTATTTTTTTTGTTGCTGTTATTTTTTTTTTTGAGACATAGTCTCACTCTATTGTCCAGAGGAGAGTGCCCTGTGGTGTTAACCTAGCTCACAGCAACCTCAAACTCTTGGGCTCCAGCGATCCTCCTGCCTCAGCCTCCTGAGTAGCTGTGACTACAGACATGTGCCACCATGCCCGGCTAATTTTTTCTATATAGATTTTAGTTGTCCAAAAAATTTCTTTCTATTTTTAGTAGAGACAGGGTGTCGCTCTTGCTCAGGCTGGTCTCGAACTCCTGACCTTGAGGGATCCTCCCACCTCACCCTCCCAGAGTGCTAGGATTACAAGCGTGAGCCACAGCACCCAGCCAAGTTATCTGATTTAGAATGTTTGTCATGAACTTTTTATAGATATGAAGACTTAAAATGAAAATCCCAGTATACTTAACAATAAAAATGAAAAAAAATCACGTAATAAATTGTGCAAATAAAATATACATATTTTTTCTTTGTTTAGTAAATTTTGAGCTTAATATGACTTGCATAATTTTTAAGGCTGCTTTTTTATTTGTAGTTCTGTAATTTAAAGACTTTTTTGAAAGTTGTTGGCTAAATTATAAATAAAGTGATGTTTAGTCAAGCAAGACTATTGCTGCTTTATTCAAGAGAACTCTTCAAACTAAGTATGCACATAACTTTATTAAATTTATATTATAACTCAGTATTACATGACTATTTCCAAGTACAAGTAGATTGCATTTACAATTCCTATTAAGAAGCTCATTCTGAAATGAGGAAATTATATTTACTAATCTCAATATATTGGTTTATATAAAAATCATTCTAAGATGAATTAGGTAGTTTCTGAAGAAATTACTTCATGTTGACAAAATGAATTAAACCTGTAATAAAATATATATATATATATCTTACATGGCATTATAGACTGTGTATAAATATAGCTCAATTTAACTCTCTAAACCTGTATATTAATTTTTGATTTTTACATAAATTAGTTTGCAATGAAAATCCCTGAGCAAAATTTTTAATATTAGTGATTTTCATCACCTGCTTGATTGAAAAGATTCTCATCCACATCTGTATCAACAACGTTATGATGAATTCACTTCTCTTTGCATAGTATATTTTAAAATGCTATCACGTGCTATTTCATCATAATGTTCATTTTACGAATGACTAAGTAGGCATTGATAGAGTTGAAGTGAGTCTCCCAAGCTAGTCAGTTACAGGTTGTAATAAAAAATCTGCCTCTTGAGTAATCCCACCTGACACAAGGCATTTTACATTTTATAGTCTTACACGTGGTTAAAGTTCTTCCCTTTCTTACACAAATGGTAGTAGAAGATACGGCTGCTTAGAGAACTAGCTGTAAGAAAAATTATGAGCAAAACCTCTAAGAATCATATATATTTTCCTACACATTTTAATTTAACATTGAAAGACAATTTTTTTAATCTTTTTAAGCCCTAACTAATGCAATTGTTTTTATTACTTTCCAGTCACAAAAATTGCCTATTACAGGGTGTATTTACACTTACTTATGAGACGAAAATGTGAGTGAGAAAGAGCTGAGTAGATATATTTGATATGAGAATATTTAGAATACTTAGAATATTTTAGAGACAGCTTTGAAGAAATCTATTTGTATATTGTATTTAGATAGTTACTTTTGTATGTTACTTTTTTTAGGCAATACTGTTAATTTAATAATTAAAATTATAATAATACATTGTTTAGAAGAGATAACCTCCTATAAATCATTGTAGTATTAGTTAAAGAATGATAATCTATGACAATACTATAAAATACAGAAGCTCCTCAGTGTCAAACTTAATCCCCATAGAAAGTATTTTCAACTTAAAAAAATATTCAATGGGTAAAGCTAATGGAAGGCTGGTAATATATTTTTCTTGCCATAATATAAAATTTCAGTATTTAAAAAGCAGAGAAGAATTACTAAATGGAGGTATCTTTCCATCCCTCAATACACACTGAATTCCCACACTGTGAAGGAAGGGTGGGGTGAGGTACAAATTGGTATAAGGCATGACCCCGGCCCTCAAGAGCCCCTCTGTGCAGCTGGGAGGGGTATAAGACATTTTCCAACCACATTAAACTATGTGCAGAATGCTGCAAAGGCAGCACTCAGATACTTTCAGCCCTGGTGAAGATATTTCAAGGATCCAGTGCTTCTCAAGGTTGAAAGTGGAAAAAATATTTTCTTTTTTTTTTCTTATGAATTTTTTTTTTTATTTCAGGGTATTATGAGGGTACAAACATTAAGGTTACAGTTTATGTCTTTGCCTCACCCAAGCGAGGGTTAGAGGCCCTTCCCCCCCTACAATGCTCCCCGTGTCCTTTAGTTGCGGGTTTACCTCTCCCATCCCCCAATCCCTGGGGAGTATTACTGCCATGTGATCACCCTAGTGTTCATCAGTTAGTACCAATTTGATGGCGAGTACAAGTGGAGCCCATTCTTCCGATCTTGTGGTGCCTCACTTTGGATAATGGACTTAAATTTAATCCAGGAAAGTATAAGAGGTGCTAGATTACTCTTGAACATTAAAATAGTTTGGAAAATGTTGTGCTTCAATTTCCTTCTCTCTAGTCATTACAATTTTCTTTCCTATTGAACCCGTTCATGGGATTAGGTGGTTTCAATTCAGATCTCTAAGAAGTTCATTTCTACTAATCAGTTGACATCGACAAATAAAATTAAACACATTTTCAATTCCTCTTATTAGGCCTCAGACATTATGCATGTAACTGGCAAAACCCACGTAATTTCAGGAAGCAAAATGTGTAAGACACCTAACATTTTCCTGCTGATTTGTGCCTAGCGGTGGGTGATGGGAATTTACCATCAATTGTTTCCTTAATCTGTTTAATCCTAGGAAGGGGTTCAGATTGTACAAATGGAGAATCAAATCTCGGAAATTGAATATTTTATTCCTTAGAGCAGACCACTAAGTGTTAGATATGCATTTGAATTTTCTGAGTGGAGGGGGTTACATATCCATTGCACAGTCCCTACCTCAAATCTATAATTTGTGATCTCCTGACAAATTATTTAAATCGTGTATGTATTAAATCAAATTAAATAAAGTCTACAAAAAATAGCATCCATCGTGTGCCAGGCTATAAGATATTTTTCTCATTTATTTTTGTTTTCTTTCATAGATTTAGAGAACATCTTATGTGTAGTAATCTTGGATGCTTTTGTTGTGTTTTCTTTTGTGTTTCAAATAGCCTTTCTAAAAATGGTGGCTTTTGAGATTTTGAAATTGGAGAGTAAAAAGGCCACTAACTTTAAGGATTAGTAGAATAGATCTAATTTAATTAAACTGGGAGAAATTGTTCCTTTCAAAAGTGGTTAAAAAGTTGTGATTTCTTACAATACCATAGGGTAAACAGGAAGATTAAATAAAAAACTCAAAAGTTTATAACCGTAAGAGTGTTGCTCTTAATTTATATTTAGCCTCCAACATTTGTTGCGTCCGTTACACTTTCACGAAGACGGCAATAATGTGATCAGAGAGTTTTGTAATATTGACAAGAGGCAATGTGAAAGTCATGAATATAAAAAGACTGCTTTGGGACAAAGTTAAAGAGAAATTGATGGCTTTAATAATGTCAGAGACAAAAGGCATTGGACAAGCTCAGTAGCATTTAAAATATTTATTAAATCCAGCCTGTAATTTTTCATAGGAAAGTTACTTTAATGACAAAGAAAGTCATAATGCAAACAGAACAACGCAGCTGCCGCTGTGAGTCAGCACTGCTTTAGAGACATTTATATTCCTAGCCTCAAGCTTTCTTAGAACCTTTTCTAACAGTTGCAGCTGTGTGAATAATTTGTGGAAGAGCGGTGATAGAATTCTTCAAAAGAAAACAAGATAATAGCAAAAGGAAAAAATAGCCTGTGCTTAGTTGTTTACTTACCAGTGACCTGACTATTCACCTTAAATCCATTTTAGTTTTCAGTTAGAAGGAAGCCACTGTACTGGGTCAGAGATCTCTGCCTCCTGACTAAAATCAGGCTTCCAACGCAGCCCTGTTATGCTGTATCCATACTTTCTGGCAACAACGCAGGAATTTCTAAAGAAAGATCACAGCATAAAGGTATGAAAGATGAGAAAAAGCAGAATTATTCTTACAGAGATCTTTTTATACTTTAGATTACGTCTAATATTAGATTAGAAGAATTATTTCATTAAATAGGTTCTATTAGATCCTTCCTAATATGAGAGAAGCACTGATCTATCGATTATAATATAATATAATGAAGTTATTATGGGCTTTTGAGAAATACAGCTATCTACAACTACGGTTTTGTGTGTATTATCATTTTAAAATACATTATGGTTTTGGGTGGATAACTGTTTACAAGAATTCCATATAGACACCAAAATTTCCAGAAAGACCTAAACAAATGTAATTATACCAATTATAATATTTTCTGTAGTTTATCTATTTTTGATTTCTATGTTTGTTTAAAGTGCCAGAACCTCAACTTCATTTTTAAATTTCTATAATTTGTTAAAATGTATTAGTCTAAAGCGTTCTTAGAACAACTTGCCATCCATATGTAGTATCTGATTATTCACATTTTATGCTCTAAGAGCTATAAGATAAACTAAATAAAATTTTATTATATTTGTTCAATTTGTTGACATGGTGATATCATTCATTTTAACTGAGCAACATAAATAGTTCAGTTTCCTTGAGAAGTTACATATATTTGAGATGAATTATTAATACTACTCCGAAATACTATAAACACACTAATTTATTTGACCTTAACATTTTACAATAGAATTTTTTTGGAATCTCTAATATGCCTTATATATTATTTCTAAAAATCTAATCCATAACTTAAACATGATACCAAGTAGTCGAATTCCAGTAGACATTTTTATGAAAACATTTATTTTATGATTAGGACATGTGAGACAATTTCAGCCCAGTATGCATTTTTTTTCAGTGCTCCATTTGGCTAATTTCAGCTTGAACTCAGCACTCACTGGGCATGTTAATACTGGGTCACCAACCCCTTGGCCACAGACTAGTACCTGTCCGTTTCCGTTAGGAGGGAGGCTGCACAGCAGGAGGTGAGCCACAGGGCCAGTGAGCGAAGCTTCCTCTGTGTTTACTCGAATCACCACCTGAGCTCGGCCAGCTGTCAGGTCAATGGCAGCATTAGATTCTGCATTATAGTGAGTTGTCTAATTATTGCATTATATATTACAGTGTAATAATAACAGAAATAAAATGCACAACAAATGTAAGGCTCTTGAATAATCCCGAAACCACCCCACCACCCACCTCTTCTGCCATGGAAAAATTGTCTTCCATGAAACCGGTTCCTGGTGCCAAAAAGGTTGGGGACCCCCCTGTTAATATAAAAAGGAGAGCAAGTGAAAGATGGAAGGAGAAAGTCACCAGCACAATGTACTGCACTATGAAGTTGCTCAGTGAATATCTGTATATTGTTGTTTTAAAACTCAAAGGCCGTGTGGTGCTTGTTTTTCCATTATTGTGATACTTAGAAGAATGGGCTCCAGCTCCCTCCGGGATAATTGGCACTAACTGATCAACACTTATGTGCACATATGGAAGTAGCACTCATTGGGTGTCAGACAGGTGGGAGGGGGGCGGAGGGGATGGGCAAACTGATATCTAAGGGGTACGGCGTGCGCTATCTGGGGGGTGGGCATGCTTGTAGCTCTGATTCAGCGGTGCAAAGGCAATTTATGTGACCAAATGTTTGTATGCCAGTAATACTCTGGAGGAAAAAAAAAAAAAAAAAACCTCAAAGGACAGGTGTGATGATTCACACCTGTAAGCCCAGCAGTTTGCCAGGCTCAGGCAGGAGGATTGCTTGCGGCCAGAGTTTGAGACCGGTCTGAGCATCATAGGGAGACTCTGTCTCTACAAAAAATTTAAAAAATTAGCCAGGTGTGGTAATGTGTGACTGTAGTCCCAGCACTTTGGGAAGCTGAGGCAGGAATATTGCTTGAACCCAGGAGTTTGAGGTTGCAGTGAGCTATGATGACGCTGCTGCACTTTACCTGAGGAAACGGAAACAGGGTGAGATCATGCAAAAAAAAAAAAAAAACTACAAAAAACATCCATTCAAAATAAATCAATAAAATTTTACACTGAAATTTTATTCATGATTAAAACTTATATATTTACATCCTTTTGTATCCCTTTCCATTTTAAGTAATGGAAACTTATTAGAATATATTTCAGAATAAATTATAAAAATATGTAATCTCAACTATTCAACATGTTGGTGTATACATAGACACAGTATTATATTATTTGGAATTGATATTATTTGATTTTATTTGGTAATACATCAAATAAACCAACCAATTTAAACTATTCAAGTTGAATGCTATTCCTCAGTTATTTTAGTGAGACATCAACTATCATCAGGAAATATTCAGCGCATAGAAACTTACCTTTAAATATCTATTTTTGCATAACATATCAGGTGCCTATTTAAAGCTTTTCATGGTAAATTGAGCTCTGAATCCAATGTGAAAACTTTTTGGTGGTCTTCATCAGTTTCTTTCCTCACGCATTGCCAACAGAAAGGAAAAAGACAAGTTCATAGAGTGCACTTCCTAACTAAAAATGACTGTAACAAATGGTTTGAAATATTCTCTAAAGGATTATTGACTTTTTAATTCAGGCTGCCATCAATCCTCATTTATATTTCATAATATATATCCTGGGAAAAGTAATCTACTTTTAAATGTGTAGCTTGTCACTGAGGTTAAACAGTTGTTATGCCAATCACTTATCTCAATTCTGTCAGTTAAGAAATACTTTTCAGAACACCACTTAACACTGATAAACAAAGTGAGACACATATAACATAAGGGTATTATGTGTTTCCCCAAATACATATTATCTATTTGAGTATTAAAATTTCACATGACAAAAATTATTATTCACTGATTTTCTTTCTGTCCTTTCATAATTACATCAATAAAGTAGAAGCACCTAGGAAGGCAGAGAGGAATTGAACATCTTATTTGAAAAGTTTACCTTTGGGGAGTATCAGTGACGGTATAGGTGGCCCAAACAATATCTACATTTTTTCAGCACGAATATTATAGGATCTATAATTCTCATTGAGGTGACTAATTCTCAAATATATGTAGATTGTCTCAATTTTTTGCTACTCCAAAAATGTTGCAAGAAGCATTGATCCTTACTTTGACTACAAATCTTTTAGCAAGATAAACTTTCCTTTATTAAATATTTATTGAGAATTGTTATCTATTCTGGTTTTCTGTATGTCTTTTTTTTTAAAAGCTCATCTTCTAACTCCCTAGTTGTTAAAAGATTAAAGATTAGGTTTGAATATTTTAAAGAGTCTTTTGTATGCCACATCTTATAGTGATGTGAGTTTTCCACAAGTATATTAACATATTTCTTTTAAAAAGTTATTTGTTTTAACCACTGATAAAATAAAATTTTACAAAAACTACTCAGCTCCTTATATATCAGAAGAGCCTAAAAATATGCTTCATGTCTCCAGAAAAACAGGCACAGAATTAATGTAATAACTATATTTCAAATTGTATTTTAATGTTTAAAAAATTATTTACATAGTCATCAAGGGAAAAAAATTCAAACCTGGTTTGACTTTCTGTGGTTGTGCATGGTTTTGTGTACTGTGTTTCTTTTGAATTATATTGGGAAGAGAGAAAAATGGTGCAGCAGACAGATTTTTTCCAGTGCTTAGAGCTTTAAAAGTTCTATTATTTTTCTGCTTCTAAGAATATTCGAGGCAATATACAAGGTTGAGTCTCAGCTGTGGGCTCAAAGAGTTATTTTGGCCTTTCTGAGGAGCCTCACACTCTTTTGTCCCTGTGTTGTTCATGTGAGTCTAGTTTAATATCTCTAGAGTGCAGTCTAGAAAGGGAACTAAGGGGCCAGTGGAGTGATAGGCACATCTATATGCTGACCTGGTGGCTTCAACTAGTCTGTAGGATTGCATGGCTTTTATATTTTCAGTAGATCTGGAAGATCTACCGAAAATAACCAATCAAATTCGTGTATACGATTGATCCTCCAGACACTGAAAAGAAGAGAGATGAAATTAACTTTGGGCTGGATTTGAATCACCAAAGCGAGTCTCAGATTCCATACTGACATTACATCTTTGATTGGCATTCTGATGGCTGAAAACGAAAAATGTATCAGGTAGTTTATAGTATATACATTAAACGAAGAGCGGGATGGTCCAGGTGTTCAATACTTGCATGTCCATTGTCTTTTGATAGATATCTACTACAGAAACTTCTTTGAGAATTGAAGTACTTTTCTTTCTTTACCAAGTCATACTCTTACTAAGCAAATGCAGGGTACGTTTTCATGATCATTCTCTTAATAAACAGCAAATGCTAAGTTATGAGAGTGAAAAATGGATAGGTGTGATAAGCCCGTAACACACATCTCCTGGACCACTTCTCCATGCTCTACAGTGCTTCAGTCACCCCGATATGTATGGGGACACAAGGACTAAATAAGGCAAAATGCCTTTTAGCAAGGAGCCAATTATTTATGATATATATATATGTATATCATGTATCGCTTTACAACATATGAAGCTTTTTCACTTTTATAATTTCATTTGATTTTCAAAACCTTAAAATACGATACAATATCTATTTTACATATAAGAAAACAAAGGTTCATAAAGGTTTAAAAATGGACTGAAAATCTTATAACTATTAAGTAGCAGAACGAAGATATAAACTCATCATTTATGGCAATCTAAATGTCATTGAAGGACCACAAATAAAATTATTTCCATTATCATGGAAGTTTCAAAATTTGAGGTCTAGAATTCACCTGAGAAAGACTTTCATAAAAACAAACATACATCTTAAATACTAAGTATATAAAACGACCATACTCAGCAATTTAGAAAACCGAGCTATCTAGAATGACTTGCTTTCAGTGTGAATGGATTTGATATTTATGTTAGAGATTGTATATTAGTTTTCCTTGAAAAGAACAGTATACTTTTAGATGTTGAAATTAAAATGTCTAAACTATTTGCCCTAAGATACTCAAATTCTCATCTAACTTCAAAAGTTTAAGTTTCATGATTGTTTGAAAATTATATAATTAATAGTCCATCATTGCATAATTCCTGGACCATTCGCCACAAAGCATAGTACATTATGATGGCATTTATAATGTTCTGGGCATGTCTGGCACTAGTAAATAATCATTACATATATGTTTATTGAACGAATGCAGGATTTCTCTCACAGCACTCTTGGTGGCAAATTGAGTTATTGACTCTCAATACAATTGCATGTGATATATATCTACCTATGATACAACTCAAGTTCAAGAAGCATAAACTCATTGAAATAATATAATACTCAGCATTTTGCATCTGTTGTAAATGCCCCCCCACAAGCACATTCACTAATGTCATACTCCCCAAAATGCTGCAAAGTCCATTTCAAACAATTTCCCTTAAAGCATTCTGTGTTGATTAACTCCTTTTTTTCTGTAACCATCACACCTTTATCAACTCTACTACAGGACACAATGTGTTATGTTACAGTTATTTGTTTCTTTGTCTCTGTTATTGAACAGTACATACTTTAAGACTACAAACCACTTCCTGTCCATCTGTGTCAACTTACCATTTTAGAGATTATCACAGATATTGTGTAATCAATATATAACTATTAAATAAAACAAATAAATGTGAGCATTTCAGTAAGACATACAATATTTAGATGGTTTTTACAAAAATTGGTTTAACTGCTTCTGAGGTTAATGAAAATGAACAAAGAATTTCTGATGCCTAAAATTAATATAATAATAACCAGAAGAAATAATAACTAAAGGTGCCACAAACATGGTTTATTATGCTATTGATTTAGTTCTTATTTAATTTTTCTCAATATTACTTTTCAATAATATTTAGGTTTTTTTTGCACCCATTTGTTAAATATATTAATAGATACTTAATATATTGATTGCTTTATCAAATGACATTACTTAAAATATTTCAATATTTGTTACAGGTGTTTACAAATATATAAATTTGTATCACACAAACTTAACCAAATTCACTTATCTCACAATTCATTCATTGACTCTTGTATTTTAATTTTCTCAGTCATGCCATTTACAAAGGCTTAAAATAATTTTTACCATAATAAGGAAAATATACCCTCTTTTTTGTTTGTTAAATGATTTTTCTGCAACTATTGAGAGGATCACACATTTTTTTCTTTAAACTGTTTATGTGATAAATTATATTGAGTGATTTCTGAATGTCTATAATCAACCCAATATGTCATGGTATATTACCATTTTAATATTCTGATAAATTTGTTTTAATAATATTTTGATTGGGACTTTTTCACCTCTTTTCATGAGTGAAATTGACCAATAATTATTCTTTCTTATAATATCCTTGCCAGATTTTAGTATTAAGCTTATACATCTTCTAAAAAAGAGTTGGGGATTTCATTAGTTATCTATGTATGCTGCATAATAAATTACTTAAAAACTTAGTGAATTAAAACAATGAACATTATTTTCTTATGATATAATAGTAGGAAAATAGAGATATGAGATAAAAATAGAGGATGAAATAATAAAATGATCTGAGAACAACTTAGCTAGGTGTTTCCGCCATGAGGTCCTTTCTAAGCCTGCATTCAACATGTTGATCAGAGACATAGTCATCTGAAAGCTTGATTGAGGCTGGTGGGTCTATTTCCAAGAAGAGTGACTCACATGGCTATTGGCAGGAGGCCTTAGTTCTTTGCTGGCTGTTGTCATGGCGTCTCTCTCTGTTGTTTGACATATAAGCATCTCCATAAAGCTGACTGAGTACCTTTATAACATGGCAGCTTACTTTTTTCAAAAGCAAGAGAACAAGGAGGATACTGCAATTACTTTTATGACCCAATGTTGGATATTTTGCCCCATTACTTTGTCATATTCTGTTAACTAACAGTGAGTCATTAAATCCAATCCATAACTAAGGTGAGGAGGTTCACTCCACCAGAAGATAAGAATGTCAACAAATTGGTAGAGATATTTTAACACTACGAAAGAAAATCTTCCCCCCAAGCGCCACCCATCTTCTGTTCTCTAGAATGGTTTGTTTAAGATTTGTGTTACTTCTTCTTTATTTTTGGAAAATTCTGAAGTTTTTATTGGTTAAAAGTTTTTACTAGTGCATCAAATTGCTTAAATGTTATAACACAGATTTTGCATTACGTTTTGTGTAAGTTCTGCTACACATTTGTGTTTCTAGAAATGTATTCATTGAATTTATGGTTATGTATTGACATGAAGCTGCTTACAATCTTCTCTTTTTACTTTTCACCATTCTATAAGAATTTAGCTTTCAGTCTGACTTTCCTTATGTGACATTTTGTTTTCTGGGATTACTTTTTTATTACTCTTCTCTTTTTTTTTTGGTAAGTAGTTTAACTATAATGTACATATGTAACTTTATAAAAAAAGTTTACCTTTGGGCTTTTGGAATAGCTGGTTTATGTCTTACACAAATTTAAGAATATCACATCATTTCAAATATTGCTCCCTTCTTTGACTACAGACAAATACAAAATAAGATATTCTTAATCTATACTGTATTCACTTCCTGTCTTATCTGTATTTTCTATTTTTTGTACCTCTGTGCTTCGTTATGGATATTATTTTTCCTGACTTGACTTTCTGTTAACTAGTCTTTTCCCTTCAGCTGCATCTAATTTGAAATTAAATACAAAGATTGAATTTACAATTTCTGTGATTGGCTTTTTAAACAAATTACTAGCACTTCTAATTAATTTATTTTAGCTGCAACAGTACTTTTTGTTTGTTTGTTTGTTTGTTTTTTGAGATAGTGTCTTGCTCTGTCATTCAGGTGCTGGAAAAACATGTTTTTTTTAATGACTTCCCAACTTTTTGATATTTTTTATGTTCAGCTACTCACTCCTTAAACATAGGAAGCATGAATGAGTGTATGATAATTTCACTTACTAAACTTTTGTGGTTTTATTTCACTTGACTGTTGTTTTTATTGTTAAATTTGTATTTTCTTGAGGGGAACCCTAATGTATTTTGTTGTATGCTGCAAACTTTATTTTATAAACTACTTTAAAATTTTTTGAAATATAAAGATAGCACATTCTTCAAGAGAGCAATTTCATCTACTTTTGCAAGGCACTTAAGACTACCAGAAGTCCAGCAGTGAGTCTTTGGACAATGTTTTGGTCATTTCAGTATAATGCATCCCATGACCCACTCCAGGGATAAAGTTACTATGCTGAGCTCTCCATCCTAAATTATTGTGAAAACATAATACTAAGCCCACTACCTTCAATTCAGGTCACCTGCCAGAATCAGTTGATATTGGTCTGTGTTTATAAGTGATAAATAAATAAGTAAATAATTCAGGCTTCCCAGAAGTTTGGGGGTTGAGTAGGGTAGAAGAGATAAATCAGTGTATCTGATTCAATGCAGCAACAGGGCTAGACCTTAAGGAAACACACACTGAATAAAGTAGTGGATAAACAAAAACCAAAAACAAAACCTCTCAAAATTTTGAATTAACTTTTGAATTGCACACAGAATCTTTGATTGGTAATCAACTCTGACTTTCGGAATCTTTACCTGATTTGGGAAATATTCTTGGTTCAGAAACAGCTTTAGCTCACTTTTATGAGCCTTAAAGTTCTTTTTTATCATACTCATTCTGCCATTCATTATATTCCTAGGTTACTTATGCATTCTAAAAATGCTTTTCGTAAACTTTTCCAGGATTTTAGTTCTCTTTAGGAAGATAATTGATTGGAATCAATCAGAATCACTTTTCCAACATTACTGGAAGCAGAAAGTTCTCAGTTGATACACAGTTCACTTTTAGTTGTTGGTTTTTTAATTATGTCTAATATTGTCTTAATGGCAACGATTTTATATATATAACTGAAAATAAATATGAGGTAATTTTTCTTTTTATCACTAATTAATTCAGAGAGTGGATTTTTTTTAGAGAAAAGTACTTCAGAGAAAAGTAATTGGAATGCAATTATTAAAACAGGAAATGTAACATTAACAGAATCCCCTTATGGAGGACACAGTCCATATTTATACTTTATCAATTTTCCCAGTAATTGTTTCATAGCTTTCTTTTCCTGGTCCAGAACCCAATCTTGATTTACACATTACATTTTGTTATCATCACTCTTTAGTCTCTTTTAATCTACTCTTGAATCATTCTTTAGCCTATCTCTGTCTTTTTTTATTAGGATGAATTTCACATACCGTTTAACCATTTTATAATGTACAATTCAGTGGCTCATAGGATAATACATTCACAGTGTTATGCAACCATCACCACCGTCTAATCCTAAAACATTTGCATCACCCCAAAATAAAGCTTATATCCATTAACCAGTCTTTCCCCATTTCTCCTTTCCCTGGGTCCCTAGCAACCACTAATCTGCTTTCCATTTCAATGGGTTTTCCCATTCAGAACATGTCATGTAAATGCACTCATATAATACGTGGCCTTTTGAGTCAGACTTCTTTCGCTCAGCGTAATACCTTCAGTATTCATGTTGTAGCACGTAATACTACTTTATTCCTTTTTATTGCATGGCTGTATCATTTTACATTCCCACTAGCAATGTGCAGGAGTTCCAATTTCCCCTCATTCTCAACAACACATATTATTTTCTATTTTTTGTTTGTTTTAATGCTTATCTTAGTGGATGTGAAGTTGCAGAACATAGCAGTTTTGATTTGAATTTCCTTTTTTTCCCCTTTTTTACATCTTGGACATCTTTTCATGTGCTTATTGGCCACTCGCATGTGTTCTTTGGAGAAATGACTATTCAAGTCTTTTGTCCCATATTTTAATTGAGTTATTTGCTTTTTAGTTGCTAATTTGCAACAGTTCTTTATATATTTAGATACTAGCCTTCTATCAGATATAACTAGGGATTTTTTTTTCCTACTCTGTGAGTTGTACTCACATTTTCTCAATAGTGTCTTTTGATGCACCAAAAATATAATTTTGATGAATTTTAATTTATTTATTTTATCATTGCTTGTGCTTTGGGGATCATATCTAAGACACTATTGTCAAATCCAAGGTCATAAATATTTATGCTATGTTTTCTTCTAAAAGTGTTATTGTTTTAGCTCCTCATTTAGGTCTTTGATTCATTTTAAATTTAATTTTGTGTTTGGTGTAAGGTAGGAGTCCAGGTTTATTTTCCTGCATATGGATATCTAATCGTCCCAGACTTTCTTGAAAAATCTATTTCTTGGCACCTTGTGAAGAAACAATTGGTCACAGATGTATGTGTTTATTTCTGCATGCTCAGCTCTATTCCATCCTTGTGTCAGTGTTATACTGCTTTGATTATTGTGGCTTCATTGAATATTTGAAATCAGCAGATAGGAATCCTCTATATTTCTTCTTCTTTTTCAAGAATTTTTTGGCTATTTGGAGGCTCTCATAATTTCATGTCAATCTGAAGATCAGATATTTCATTTCTGCAAAAAAAATGCAGTTAGAATTTTGATAAGAAGTACATTGTACCTGTAAATAAATTTGGGAATATTGCCATCTTACCAATAATTCTTAACATTTTACTATTTAATTCTTTCAATCCCTGAACACAAGATGCCTTTTTATTTATTTAGGTTTTCTTTAAATCCTTTCAACAACTTTTTAGTGTTGAGTGTGAAAATCTTGCATCTCTTTGGTTAAATTTATTCCCAAATATTTTATTTTTGGATACTATTATAATTGGAATTATTGCCTTAATTTCTCAACATAATAAAGAAAAGCTTTCCTTTCTCTCCCATTATATATTCATTTATATAACTGAATGCATAGAGTTTTATTTAATTTCTTATACTCCCTTATAATTGGTAATTATTTCAGTGCTCAAATTGTCCCATATTTGGAAGATAGTAGCCTCTTTGAACTGGTTTCTATGTCTTTTTGGCATGTGTTGGCATTCCTTGAGGACTTCTTTAATTTCTGAAACAAGATATTCCAATTTCATCTTGTAATTTCCCTGGCACAGTCCCAGAATAGCCTTTATCCAAATAATATGAGTATATTTTAGTGGAAAATATAATAGTATTTGGAAACTAAGATCTGTAAAAACATATGACATCATTAAAATGTATAATTTATGACATTTCATATTGCAATTTTTGTTTCCTTTGAAAAATTGAAGGCGAATATGATATGAATCACTAATTCACTTTCTCTTTTTTTTTTAGTTCCTCCAGTCATCCGGGTGTATCCAGAAAGTCAGGCGAGAGAGCCTGGGGTAACTGCAAGTCTCAGGTGCCATGCAGAGGGCATACCAAACCCTGAGCTTGGCTGGCTAAAGAATGGAATCGATATTACACCAAAGCTGTCCAAACAACTCACACTTCAAGGTACCTTTTACTTGCATTTCTTTTTTCTTTTAAACAACCAGGTAGAAAATTTATAATGCATCTTATATTATTTGGAAAAAAAGAAAATGAGTCTTGGTGGCAATAGAATGTCATGAATATGAAAAAATATGGTCATATCTAAGAGATTACATTTGAAAGAATCCTTTAATATTTTTAATGTTTTAAGTAATAGTCTTGTCACAGTGATTAATTATGTCATTATTTTGGTGATAAGTAAAATATTAAATTATGTATCTTTTAAATACTCATCCCATGAATTATAGCAGATACACTGAAAAAAGTAATTGGATCTCTTCAAAGAAATGCATTTCTTTTTCTTTTTTTTTTTTTTGAGACAGAGTCTCACTTTGTTGCCCTGGTTAGAGTGAGTGCCATGGCGTCAGCCCAGCTCACAGCAACTTCACACTCCTGGGCTCAAATGATCCTACTGCCTCAGCCTCCCAAGTCGCTGGGACTACAGGCATGTGCCACCATGCCCGGCTAATTTTTTCTATATATTTTTAGCTGTCCAATTAATTTCTTTCTATTTTTGGTAGAGACG